>JAGFPH010006333.1:30253-70441 GCA_018207615.1 Philaenus spumarius
ATAAATAACTTTTCAAACTCATTTAGTTTAATTTAAAACCTATGTATTTCATTTTACTACAGCCTACCCTTAAACTCTAACTTTACAGCCTAAAAACTTTAAATGTTATGCTATGTTATGCTTTACCATATCTTAGCCTATTTTGAACAAAGGATTAGCTTATACAGTTATTTTCTGTACTAATTTAAATCAGTGTAGCTAAAATCTTGAAAACTTTTAAAAGAGCTATGTGCATATTATATCTCTGATATATTTTATGTTACTGAACAAGAACATTTTTATGTTACCATGTGGTTTGGTTAACATGTAGAAACATTCTTATGCAACATGATAAGTCTTGTAGTAACACTTGCAATCTTTTAAAGTAGCTATTTGTCACCTTGTGCTACCAATATTACAAAGGCTAACTTAAAAGAGAAACTATTTGTACTATGCTTGTTTAATTGCCTGCAAGCATTCTAAAAAGGATTGTTATTTGTTTGATGCAGTTTTACACTGGTCCAACTTCAGGACATTAATTCTGATATCATGTCATAAGTCCAGCAACAGCTACACTTTGCTGAAAAGGCCAACCTTTCCACAAGAAGTTAACTATAAACTCAAATATTTTGTAACTACAGTGATTCAACTATAAACTAAAATATTTTGTAACTACAGTGCTTTAAATACAAACTAAAATGTTTTATAACTACCAATAATCTGCAGTGGACCTTTTTTTTTCTCTTTAAATGAATTTTGAATAGACTGAATTTGTATTTGTATTTGTGTTTTATTTGTAAATGAATAGTATATAGGACATGTTTTGTATTTAATAACTTTGGGAGGTGCAAGCTATAGCATATTTCGGACCTTAGCCCTAAGGGCTGTATATATTAGAAATTCATATACCTTTTTTTATAGAGAGACGTCTCATAATTAATTTTGTTTATTTATTCAATTATTTATATTTAGCTTTAGAGTTGGCCAACGATATATATTTTTATCTTTAAGCAAATCCATGGTATTTCATGTTATTTTTGTAATTTTGTCTAACCTTTTGTATAAATTCTGTAATCTTTATTAATGGGGAGGGTTTTTGATTTTTGATTTTTGGGGAGGGCTTTTTAATATTCAATTTAATTAAATATATATGTATTGTTTTAATCTGAAGTTTTTGTTGTACTAAGGGCGTATAAATAATTTCTTTTTTTTATTTAAGGGCATATAAACTTTTTTTACTTAACTTTGGTTAATAAACCTGAAATTGAACCTAGTTCTATGGTTTATTGAGTTAACCTCTAGCTGTCTAGTGATTTGTGAGTAATCAGCTGAAACATTCCTACGTTTGGTGATATTTAAATTTTTAAAGGTAAGTTTTGAACAGTACCAATCTATGTGGCCCAGTATTGCTTCCGTTCTCTTAATTATTCTTTTTGTAAGATTGGTACACTTTCAGCTAAGAACTTTTAGTAAAATAATCAAGTAAATGCATAATGGATACATGTACAATGTTTTAATAACTGTTGCAGTACTTAAAGATAAAACAATGTATGCATTTATTTTTACAAAAAACATTTATTCAGTTTTGGAAACATTTTTTTTTTCAAACGGAAAAGCACCAATGTACTAGTATCTCTTGAAACAACATTGTTTTAAAATTAAACGAAATCCATGAACTTCACCTGGATTCGAACTAGGGACGTTAAAGTCGCGCATGTTAATTGCACAGCAACAAGGCTGCTTATAGTAGGCCTACATATTGTCAAGTTAACAATTTTCGAGAACCAACATTTTTGTAAAGTATAGTTACATGATACATGTTATTAACACTGTTTTGTATGAGCTTCTTCTCCCCCACCCCCGTTATTGATTAGACAAAATATTCTTGATAACTATATATACCCACAAAAAGTATTCTTCTAAAAGACTTTTAGTTTTTCCTTGAAGGTATTCTGATGTTCAAATATCCGAATTTAACTTGCATCTTTTAGTATCTGCTTCGGTTAAATGGGAACATCTTTGAAATGATACTTTTAAAACACAAAACACATTTATTTCCGTAACTCAATAACAAACACATCACCTCAATTTACTAAACTTACACCTGTAATAAATATTTTCTACAGGAATAAAGATTAATGATACAAATTTCTGCAATTTGAAAACCAGATGTAAATATGTAGGCAGATAAATATGTATCTTGGTGATTTATTGCTTTTCTGGAATTATTCTAATCTCTTTGAGGGCAATACGTCTCCAGCTTTTCTAAATATCTTTACTTTCCCTCGTAAATTAACTTTTGTACAGTTCCTTCAGTGTATAAAGTTATCACTTCGGAAATAATATGTTAAAAAAGAAACTGCTGAAACAGTAACGACTCTCTTTTAGGGCGGTTTCAGAACTAAACACTTTGTTTGATATTGGTTTAGCATTTTACAAGTATTAAAAATGTAGATTATGTTCAAACAACAAAAATCTACTGGATTTAAGGTTTTAGTTCTGCACTGATGTCTAAATTGGGACCTAGTTCTTATAAGAGCCGAGTAATGTCAAAGGAAAATAAAAAATATAATAATTTATCAATTTCTTGATAGTAGGTCTAATTATTAATAATACTAGTAAGCCCCCGATAAAAATCACTGGCAGATTAATTAGATACACATCAGAAATACATCATGTAAAAAAATACTATTTAAAAACAACAGACTTTATCTAGGTAAGTCTCTATATAAACTACGCTGACGGGGATTTTTAACTCGGTAAATGTGTACAATTTTAAGGATTATAAAACTGTAGACCTATTTGATAAAATTTTTTATTCTTGTATGTTATAATATATTTAAAGAAAGATATAAATATTATCTTTTTTATTTCATATTGATAGATCAAATGATTAGAAGTTATTAATATTATAGTGAAGAAATAATAATCGAATAATTATGTTTGTATGTTAATATGAAGATGTACGAATGTTTTCAAAGCTAAACGAATAGGTATTTCTTCTTTAAATTTGTATAAAGGAATATTTTGATGATAAAAGGTTGTATTTATATACAGTTTATATAACATTAAAACAAATATTATAAAGATTATAACATACATTATATCAAAGCCCACTAAAGTATACCGTTGCGAGGCGGCCAATAGCATGGGCGCGCAGCGTTGCCATATCTACTAGCATCGAACACTCCTGGTATTTACCGCTCAAGGCTTGATCGCACAGTTTTAAGAATTATAATTGCGTTGAGTCAGCTTCAGTCAGTTAGAAGCGAGGGAAGAACGTGACAACGTCGCACTACGGCGATTGGAGCGTTCAATATCTCGGTGTACACAAGCCCGTCCCTCAACGGTATTCTTTAGTGGGCTTTGATATAGTTCTATAACTCATATTTAAAAAAATCTACTTTATAGTAAATTATAATAATGATTAAAGTTGTAAACATAACCCCAAAGTATAATCTGCACTGGGTTTGTTTAACTATTACAGATGATGGGTGAAATCAGCTGTTAGCCTATATGTTACTTATGTGCATATGACCATACGTACGGATGTTCACTCGCTTTTATAGAAGTTGATTTTGTATAGGTCTTGTTATTAAATTTTCGGCCGAAATATCAAAAGAGACTACTACTGTTAGATAATAGTACTTATAATAATTTGATCGATTTACAAAAATTTTAAATGTATTTAAATTGAAAGGAAGTTTTTATTAAATAATTACAAATAACACCCTTCCAAAAGTAGTGCATTAATTCTATTTGGATAGTGTAATACTTGTAAAAAATATACTCCTTAAATGTAAGTTCATAACTATTTTAGCTTATCTAAAACAGTGGTATATTGTTAATAAATGTATGAGTTCCTCCCAAATTTCCAATTTAAAAATTCAGTGTCTCAGATTTTGTACTGTGAGTTGTTTGATATTATTGTCAATGTGTCCAAATTTGACTCAGTAAAATATTAATTGCCATTAGTGACATTATTTAGAAATAATATCTATGTAAAACTACATTACAATATAATATACTAATTAATTATACATAATAATTAATTATATATTAATAATACGTTATTTAATTTAACTTCTTTAGAAAAATAAAATATTATATGATTACCGTAACCTATAAATACTTCTCTGGTTTCACTAATCCTTCTTAATTTAAAAATCAATATTTTGTTATGAAATTGTATTTAATTTAGTAACATATCTGTATTTTGTCCTACATAAAATTCCAAGCAAAGGAACATTATTTCCTCATTGCCTCACCTGGTCTGGAGGAAGGCTTTGTGCATCCTTTACAGGACAGGAATTCTTTATTTTAAAATCTATTTTCTTTCACTTAAAATGAGAGTGTTTTTGTGAGTTACATATCGCTTGTATGATACCAAACTATAAAAGACATTACTAATAATTAATAGGGTAATACAAACTATCAAATAAGAACATCAATAATACAATTTGAAATGTTAAAACTGGAACAGAACTGGCAATATTAACAATATACAAATCTATTTGAAATCAATGGACTAAAATGATAAGTTGGATTAGGCTAATTTTAATAATATAATAAGCCAATCTATAATAGTATTACTGAGTAGTAAGGACCCATTTTATAGAAAGCATAGAGAGTTGTCAACCTTTTGTAAAGCAACTTTATAGTTAAAACAAATTTGCAGTAAGTCTAGAAATTTTAAAATTAAGTAATATAAATAACTGAAAATTAGTTTTAAAAGAAAAGCAATTTTTAGCCATTTCGATATTTATTGCCATTTTTACCAGTTGTGCAAATAACAGACAAAACAGCTCAATAAACTAATAATACTAAATATTTTAAATTATGCATAACTTACTTGGAAAACAATATAAATGATTGGTTCATTGGTTGATTTTCATACTTACCAAAATGACACTGACCCGATATCGGAATGATGTTGCAAGAGCAGACATGTAGGCGGTAGGCCTCAGTTTTTTATTTGTTTTAATAATATACAAGGTGTGTGTGTCTACTGAAAGTTATAATTTATTATAGTATAAATATTCTTTGGTTTGTGAAAATATTTTTGTCTGTTAGATATGGCTAATAATACGGATAATTTTAAACACGATGTCAAAACTTTAATTAAACTTGTTGAAAGTAAGTCCTGCTTGTGAGATAAGTTCAACTATGACAGTAAAAATAAAATGCTCAGAGAAAAAAGCTGGATTCTCATATTTAGAAGACTTATACGATAATCTCACTAATGCAGAAAATAGAAAAGTAGGTGAGTAGAAATAACACTCTTGTATACAGTAGTTTAAATACTCCTACTATTTAAGTGTCGGTATCGGCATGGAGTCGATAGTAAAATTATGAAAGAAGACTGTTGATATCGGGCCAATATCGGTACTGTTGATGTATCAGTGTCGGTGTCTTATCAGTTGTATTGATATGTGTGGAATCAATTTTTAAACTGGGGTTTGATCTAAATGGATGGTTTTCTTATCTGAAAACGAAATACCTAATAGAAAATCTACATTTGAGGGCCTTTTATCAAATCATATTTATTGCCCTAGTAGAGATTTTGTGTGTAACGTAGAACATTATTTATAATTACACAATTGTGTGAGCGAATCGACATAGAAGTAACAACATATGTTTTATCTAAGAATTTTACTTATGTGTATAATCGTTTTACTTGTTAGGTAATAAAGATATTGGAACACAACTTTCAATTTAATACTTTCTTTCATAAAACGTTTGTGGTTAATTTTGTTTTCTAATCATTATCTTTCTTTACGTATTATCTAAACGGAACTATTAAATTGGGATAACATGTTTATTTGTCCAAATGAAATTCCGCAACATGTTGTTTGAAAGCGATTTAGTTTTATTTCTACATTAGAAGTATTTAAAATAGTTTAACATCAAACTAGAGCAAAAATGCAGCCATTTGGATTAATTTATGATTTTATGATGAAAGAATGTAGGTTATCTAAGATTAAAAAGTTCAATTTTATCATTTTAATTATTTTCAACTATTACCGTCTACCTAAATGATCAGAATGTTAGTTTTGTTTGTGAATCAGTAGAACAAACAAGGGAAGTAGTTTAAGTGGAAAAATTATATAATGTTTATCTTAGAACATTATACACACACTTAATTTGAAAGATAAGAGTTAATGTATATCGACCAAGAAATAATACAAACTTATAAAACTAAAGATATTTAGCATTTAACGGTGGTAGTTTATTCTTATATCGGCATATTGCAAATATCTACTTAAAATTGGTTTATGTAAGCAAGTGCAATAAAGAAAAGTTTGTTTTGTAGTTCAAAGATTTTGAAGTCTAAATGTAATTCCAAATACAACACTAAAAATAATTAAATCAACAATGTTTGTTGAACATTGAAGAAACAAGTAAAATAATATGTTCTACTTTCAGTACAAAGACATGAGGTGTTTACACTATGAGCAGAATTAAATTACTGTTTACAATAACAACATTTGATAACAAATGCTTCTAACAAATCGAGCTGGATTCGTTAGTTCTTTGAGATACAAAACACAAGTACTTTGTTATTTCAATCCTTTTGAAGTTTTCTCATTATAATCTAATGTAACTTTTAATTAAATCTTGCCTTAGGTGTTCGTAATATAACGTATGTTGCTAAGTTCAAGAATATCTAAATTGAATGCATTGAAGTCATTAAAATGTAACTGTGAAATTATTGTTTGTTTAAAAATGTTGGGTGTAAAGATTTTTTGTATATTATACAACGTTTAAAATTGTTATTTATAATTTTAGATTTACATAACTTTAACAGATTGTATATTTTCACAACCAAAAATGAAGTTTTTAAACACTTACAACTTATGTTAGTATCGGAACCTATATAGTTATTAAATATTTAATAAGTAACTAGTTATTTAAAGTAGAAAGTTTTGTAATTGACTTCCTTACAGCATAATAGTAAGTTAATTTTGTGAATTTGCTAGTTTAACCGAGTTATGAGTAACATTGTTTTGAGTGATTAAACATTGTTTAACATACATATGCGTTGACATTTTTACACAATTCCACATACATGGTACTTCAAAAGCATCGAAACCGTAAGTGCATTCTACAGCTTGAGTAGACTTAAGCTTGGTTTATATGTGCGAAAAATAGTACGAGAAGACCAAATGGGAAAGTGCTCAGTCACGCTTTGCAAATTTGAAAGAAAAGTAAATTCAGTATGTACTTAAATCTTTTGTTGATTACGCTATGGTGATTCTAAGTCAATTGGACAAAGTGTGTGTATGATCAATATATCTGCAACTAAGATTATTTTAATTAAACACGCAATAAGTTTTGGTAGCAAAACAAAATGTATAAATGAATAATAAAATTTAACACTTTTGACACAGTAAGCAAGTATTTAGTCCACTTTATAAAAAGTCTACTCAACATTAAAATTTATTCAAGTGTATTTACCAAAAGCAAAGAATGTACACTTCTGAAAACCTTCAGAAGTTTTTTGTAGATAAGTAAAAAAAAAAAAAAACCAAAAAGTATTAAAAGACAAATTATTTATAAAAAAAAAAATATTGTTACATTTCTTTTTTACTAACTCATTGGATAAAGAATAGTCTTTTCAACCCCTCTAATGTATCTTCTCCTTTTTTTGCTTTTTCTGCACATTTTTCTTTGTGTTTTCAATGTAAGGAATTTGTTTTCTTCTTCTTCATTTTGTTTCTTCTGTTAATCTTCATTGGGGTTTCAATGTAAGAAATGTTTAAAAAATGTTAAGGCCTTTTCACCACATAATTACTTTAAATCTTGAAGTTCATCATTCATTCATTTTGATATAAATATATACAGTGTAGGCTACACATTACCTACAATTGATTTTGCATTTATATAGATAAATTCATTTTATTTTGATGGCCCTAATAAAACCAAACTAGCGGTGCAACTTACCTTTATAAGCCTGTCCAGGTTGCAAACATGATACAGGTTGTGGAGCAGGTAATATGATACTACCAGGTGGACGTCTGACAACTAATGAAAACCAGGGTCCATTGTAAGAAGGCATGTGAAACATTTCTTTTTCATCTTTTACCACTTTTGCTTTTGGATAGGCCGTGTCGGAAATGAAAATTTAAAAAAAATGGTCCTTGAAGAAAGTAGTCCAGCCGAACATATCATATCTTGACGAACAAGAACAATCTTGAATGGGGTGGGTTCAGATCTTGCTCCTTGAAAACTTTTTTCCATTCTCCTGATGTCTCGATCATGCTTTTTTTGTTTACTAAAGATGTCACATTCTAAGTACAAATATCATCTTATAGGAAATGTTATTAAAACTTTGTCAAATCTTTTAACACCATGAACTAGTTAGTACAAAACAGAAGGTGGTTTTTATTCTGCACGGAACATGTCTCTAAAAAATTATAAAACTCTTACATCATTGACAAGAAAGAACTTCATTTACATAGTTCTCTAAAAACACTAATAATTTTTTTGTCAGTTTGTTGCCAATGACCTCAAATTATGTGGTTATAATAAATTGAATCCCTGTTTGTGGATATTGAAGTTATAAAAAGATAACTTCTGCTTGTAGTAAACATAAAGACGTAATATTAGGTACAGGCATTTTTTGTTATAATCCATGTACACACACCCTTTGCTAGCAACTAATTTACTTAGTTTTCTTGCCTTCCTTTTATTAGTGCCAAACGTGACTGCTTTTAACTTTTGTAAATGATTTACATTTGTCTACCCATTTGAGATCAAGAGCGGCCTTTTCTTCACTCCATTCTTTCAGTTTTTCTTGCGTCACATATTGTTTTAAACACGATACTTCATCAAAACATAGCATTATCATTAATGGTTAAATTACAGAATTTGTAAGAAATATACTCAACACTGTCTATCACGTTTTCACAATTTGGTCTTTCCTTTAAAACAATCCATGTAGCATCAATGTATAAAGTATAAAGGAACGACGAAATCTAACCTTAATGCTCATGATATTAGTAGAGTACTTCCAAAGTTAGAACATGCAAGATCGACACTAGTTACACGTAATACAATATAATACATGTCAGTGAAAACTTCCGTCTAGAAGGAAATTACTGAAATGTACAAGAAGAGCCAACGTCCGACTACACAGACGAGTTGTAATAAATTGCATTATTTATCATAATGTAATTAGGTACAAACATTGTGGTTCCAAACATATAAATGTTGAATTGTATAGTAACTAGGGATGGGTCGATTCTCGATACCACCGATACTTTAGCTTTGGTATCGGTATCGAGAATCGATAGCCGAAACTCGATACCGATTACCGATACCAAGACAAGAGATACTCAGTTGTCAGAACTGCCCGTTCTCGTATAGACTCCGTGAATGTAATCTCCGGTATTTGCAATCGCATTCTCTGTATTTTAACTCAATTCAGCATTTAACAATAAATATCAGTAGGGAAAATGTAAAACATTATTAATTTTATGTAAGTAGACATTTTCCCCAGTAAAATGTTTTAAGCAATTGTTTCCTTTCTTAAGTAAAGGCTTCTTGTTTTATTTTTATTCATGCGTAGGCTGTTATTTTGTACACAAGAAGTCTAGAGTAGGTTCAAGGTCAGTCAAACACTTATGGATTCGTTTGTTATCGTGTCTATAGAATTAGGGTGTCTACTGTGAAGAAAAATAACACATTTTATAGATCGGTAACAAAAGTATTTAAACTTTAAAGTAATAATTTTATTTGTTTGAAGTCGGGTAAAACTTGTTGGGACTTACTTTACCCGTGATTTATGATTTTTATGGGAGTCCCGACGGAATTCCTTTGTTTACTTTTTATTTAGAGATGGGTCGGTTCCATTTTTTTTTCGGTACCCAGTTCTAGAATCAAATCGGTTCTATTTATTATTCAAGGAATTTAACAAGAATTTAAGAGTAAAGTATAAGATTTAATTTGAATACTGAAATGATTAAGTATGTTATGTATAGATAATTAAAAACAAGTATTCAGCTAAGTTACATTACAGACAAAAGTCCATCACTTTCAACGTCTATTATAAAATATTGCCACACTTTCAATGCCATTGCTGAAAAAACTAGCCTACTCCGGTTAAGTTTCCACATATCCTCAACTAACTAAACTTAATCAAATAATTAATATGTTAATTCAGTATAGTGTCGATTATCCGAAAGCGGAAATGTACTGTAAATAAATAAGTACATTACAGTACTGCACGTAATTCCGAATTTAAAGGTTTTTATTCGCATAATCAGCCGAGTTGTAGACTTCAGAGAGTTTGTGCGCTTAACGGAACAGCGGCCGCTGTTGAGTCAGCGAGCGCTTGACCGCCCTTCGTAAGTGAGTAGGCCTACACAATTTAATTACCCGAACAAATCGACGCTCTACTATTAATTAATGCGGTAACTAAAACAAAAATATTTAAATTTAATAAAAAAAATTAATAAAACACTGCACTAAAACTGAATACTGTAAGTATTTACACACAGCGTTATTAACTTGATATTACAGTACTTTGTTCTAACAAGTTGTTCAGACTTCGGCGGGACTAAACTGACGCCGTCGAATCAAATTTTCGATGATTGAAGTTCCGATTATTTCTAAACTTATCCGAATTGAACGTTCAGACAAAAAACATATGATATTCCGAGTAACGCAATCCTAGTCAGTCGTAAAAAAATATTATTCCGAATAATTAAAAACTTGTTTTATTTTAAATTGCAACGCATTCTGCTATTTCGTCACTGAAACTCTCACGTGTTTTTCATTGGACTAGGTTAATTGTATTTTCTTATGCGGACATTCCATTGTTTTCGGGAGTAGGTTTTTTCGTGGACATACGCTGTTGTATATTAAAAATTGCGTTTGAATGCCGCGTTTTATAAAATTAGCGATAATAATATTCGGATGTCGTATTCTTTTGCGGACATTCGTCATTTTATTTTTAATAACATTTCACCAATGGTAGTTCATAAAATTGGTACTAATTATATTCGGGCATTGATTTTTTGCGGGCATTTACTGTGGTACTTAAATTATTTTTAAAGACGGCATTTTTTAAAATTAGCGCTAATAATATTCGGACATTGTATTCTTTGCGGACATTCGTAATTTTTTTTTTTTTTTAGGTATCGGTGTATCGGGAATCAAGACTTGATTTTTCAAAGTATCGGTATCGGTATCGAGAATCGAAAAATCTGGTAACGACACATCCCTAATAGTAACAAAAAAAAAATGTAGTAAAAAACGTAACAAAAAATTTCTATATGTATCAAAAATATTCAACGGCAGCCGAATTTTGACCAAAACGGGACAAAAGGGAGTCCCGAGAGGACTCACCTGGATAGAACCTCTCAAAAAGGGACTGTCCCGTTCAATACGAGACGTCTGGTCACCTACATGTCACACATAAAACACAAGACGTGTCTTTACGCTTTAGGTTTTTTCATCAGAATAATTGTCTTTTATATTTGACTTGACGTAAACGACAGATGTCTAACTGTTTTAACCAATGTGACGTTTGGTTCCATATTATTTGTTCCATTTATCAAGCCGAGATCATTTGTTGTGAGTATAATATGTATAATAATATATTAATTATTTTTTTCTTATTACAGCGTAAGATAAGGAGTATTTTGTGATCAGGAAAACGTGGCTCTTGTTTATTTCATGGTGTTAACTTTGTCCAATTTTAAATATTTAACGTTTATAATTTTCATAGTGTGATAACCTGTCTTTATACAATTGTAGAAAATAATTATATTTTTACCTTTTTGTTTCCGTCTTGTGACTTCGTCTGTGTTTTTTATATATGACGTGTTTCAAAACCTATGTGTCATCATCAGATAAATTAATAAATAAATTAACAGTTCACATTACAAAAACACAACAACATATAACTCACGACACATAACACATATAAATTGTCCGATAGACGTCTACTATAGGTGGTCGAAAGACAACTGATAAGAAGAGGTATTCCGTCGCAAAGACTCGGAGATCCTTATAGCCGAGTCATATAATAAGTTTGATTTAAAATGTAATTGGTCATTGAGTAATTCATTGCTATTGTATTTATTAGCCTTATAAATTTCAAATTCCTCCAGCGCGTTCATATAAGAGCATTTTGTGCAGATGTGTATGGGTTTTAAATTGGTAGCGAAATCACTGTATTGGTGGTTATTGTCTATGAGGTGAATCGCGAATCCAGAAAATTTAACAGAGCAAAATTTAGCTTTTCAGAGGGAAAAAACAAAAACTAAGTATGTACCCACATTATATGGTAACATTCTTCCCAATATTATAAGTAACACTCTTCGCAAAATCAACATTACTACAGCGTTCCGCACCAACAATAGTGTACGAAAAATACTCAGTTAAAAAAATAAATAGACCCGTTGAAGAAAGAACTGGGGTATACAGAATCCAATGCAGTGATTGTGATAAATTCTATATAGGTCAAACCGGTAGGCCATTTTTAACACGTTTAAGGAACATTTGCCTAAGAAAAGTTTAGTCGGAAACAAGTCAAATTATGCGATACGTTGAGCGTACGTTGAGGAACATTTAAAGAATAAATAAATATTTGTTTAACTTAATAATATAACAGCTGATTTCACACGTCATCTGTAATATGCAAACAAAACCTAGAGTAGATTATACTTTGGGGTTATGTTGACAACTTCAATCAATAATTTAGCCTATAATATTAATAACTTCTAAATCATTTGATCTATCAAAATGAAATAAAAGGCAATTAAACCTAGAACACTAACGTTTCGTCTGACAGACTACTGTGAACTATCGATTTTTCTACTTTCCCTACTTCCTCTCCACCGAGCGGCCCACCACTCCGTGTACCTTCATTTGAGCACTAGCTGATTATATGGTCAGTATAGTAAATCCGTACGTGTATGTTTTTTGCTAGTTTTTAGGTTCGCGTAGTCTGGCAGACGAAACGTTAGTATTTACGTTAGTTTAGTTACTGTTATGATACTGGTAGTTACTCATATGATACTGGTGCAGAACTGAACTATGTTCCTGAACAATGTAAGACAATTGTATTGGGATGTAAGACAACAACAGGATCGCAAGATATGCACATTCTACCATTCAGCAAAGAGAAGAATGACCCGATTCTTCTGTGAGAAATGCTCAAGAGCAATTTGTGCGGAGTACCAAGCAAAATGTTCCTGTGACGATGCCACAGAATAAAAATTTTGTAAAACGTATTGAACGTGCTTATAATGACGCCCTTTTCAAAGTTATGAGAGTAAAAATATTTGTTTAATGTTTTTAGTTTGGTTTATTACCCTTTTTAAACAGTAGTCTGTCAGACGAAAGGTTAGTATCTACGTTTGGCTAATACAACGTTAGTGTTCTAGGGTTAAAAGATAATATTTTTATCTTTCTTTAAATACATATAATAATATACATAAACACAAAATCTTAACAAATATTCTTACAGTTTTATAGTCCTTATAATTGTACACAATTACCGAGTTAAAAATCCCCGTCTGCATAGTTAGGTAGGCCTAGATAAAGTGTGTTGTTTAAATAGTATTTTGTATAAATAATGTATTTCTGATGTGTACATCGGATCTAATTAATCCGCCTGTGATTTTTCACTGGGATTTACTAGTAACGAAATAAAAAAAAAATATTTTAAAGATTGTGTCACCCATATCTGCAAATACTGTATTGACTACTATATGAATATTCTATCTTTTATGATTTAAGCGATATTGCCTCTGTTTTTGTTACTTTGAAATTTGTTTTTGTTGTTGTGAATGCTTGCTTAAAATTGGTGTGGTACATTCCTACTATAATTAATTTGTTTTTGAGTTTTTTCAACAAAAATAAATGTAGGATGTTATTCTGCACATTTTGTTTTTTTACGCGTCCTTATAGCTCGCTTGGTTCCTCCAAAATCGATCAAAATGTAAAATACCATAGAAGTACCCGGTTCAGAGCCATGTGGTGGATTCTACCGTGGGATGCGGAATGGCGGGCAAAGCACTCAATGCATTGTGTATTGAAGATACTCCCAATAAGGAGGCTGGCGTGCGAAGCACGCAATGCTTTGTGTATTGAAGATACTCCCAATATGCGGAATGGCGTGCGAACCATTTTGCAGCTATTCAGCACCGTCGTGAATAGACCTATTTCCCAAATTTTTGTTTGAAACCCTAAAACATAGGCCTATAAACTTAATTTTGGAAATTTGCTCAACTCACGTCAGCGGTTCAGCTGCGTGGTTGAATTATTTTATTTCTTGTTAGCGTTACACGAAGATAGTTGTTAAAACTTTCTTATGCTGTTCATAAAAGTTAGAAGGTTGAGATTAGGACTAAATAAAACTAGAGACAACTCCCAACTATGCCCAGTGGTGTAACGTACACCTCCCCGTTATGCTAAATATGACCGTGTGTTGCAAGAGTTATTAAACAAAGATCAAGGGCAACAGAAATATCTCAGCCCTATAATACAAAATTAATTGATTCAAGATTTAACTGAGTAAGTTAAATCAGAAATAATAAAAGATATTTGTGATGCACAGTTCTTCTCTATCATACTAGATACAACTCGAGATACTATGCAAAATTATCAGTTATCTCAAGTTTTTAGGTATGTGACGTTGATTAAGGATTCTTCAGGCAACCCTATGTCATTAGAAGTAATGAAGTTTTTTAGGCTTCAAGGTGGTTGGTCTGCAGGTGGACTAGAGCAAGTAATTCTCAAAGGCCTTGGATAAAAATGGTTTATCTTTGTCAAAGTGCAGATGCCAAGGGTATGATGGTGCAGCTACAATATCTGGTGACTTTATTGGGTTAAAAACAAGAATCCAAGATCAACAAAAGACTGAAAAGTATGCACACTGTGCTGCTCATAACTTGAACTTAGAGGCAAATGATGCCATGTCAGGTATTTTTGTACTTGTAAAATTTTTTGGAACAGTTGAACAACTGTACGTGTTTTTCAGCCAAAACAATATAAGGTGGGATCTGCTTTCTTCATTTTCATTAACTCTAAGGAAACTTTGTGCAACGAGATGGTCCCCTAGAACAAATTCTTTGAAAACACTAAGATATTCTTATACAGATGTAATGAAGGCTCTTTTAAACATAACTCTGAAGTCTGAAAAACACAAAGAAAGAGCTGACACAATAGGCCTAAAAAAACAACTTGAAAGCTTTTCATTTATTTTTCAAATCGTAGCTCAGAAAAAAATTCTTGAAACAATAAATGTGGCATCAAAACTCCTGCAAAACGAAGACAATTATTTATTTGAGGCAGTTACACAACTAGAGAGAGCTAAAAAAAAACTAATTGATGTCAGAAAAAATTTTAAGACATGAAAAACTCTGCAACCGATCATACAAATGCATGGGGAGTCAGTAACCAGTTTCAGAACAAAAGAAATAATAAAGTAAAGAAGCATTTTGATGAACTTTGTCCGGACAAGAGGTTGACAGACAGAAAAAATATTTCAAATTATTGTTTTTTTTTGCAACTCTGGACACAGTGATTTCCCAGTTAAAAATTAGATTCGAAGTTACGACAGAATTCAGTAGCTTTTTCTTAGTTCTTTCCCCAACATTTTTATTGAATGCAACCGATGTTGAATTGGGTCAACAAATATGAAGAGGATTTGAGTGTTGTTGGTGTTTTCAAATCTACTTTTTTAGAATGGCACTGAAATCAGATATTGAAAAAAAAGACATCAATATAACTGTTCTCCTCTTTTTGGAAAACTACTCAATCGCATCTAGCTTCCCGGACTTGTGCACTGCTTTACTTTTCTTCTTGAGCTGACCAGTAATGGCGAGAGTGAAGCGTACATTTTCCAAATTAAAGCTAATTAAAAATGATTGAAGAAGCACAATAACCCAAGAGAGATTGAGTGGCCTCAGCTTATTGAATATTGAAAATGAATGAGCTAGAAATCTGGATTTGAATAAAGTAATTGAAGTGTTTCCATAAAAAAAAAGTGAGAAACAAAGAGAGACTGTTTGCCAAAACCAACTAAAAAGACATTATCAATTATTCTTTACAAACAATTAAAACACTATACCGGGTGTCTTTAATTTTTGAAGGACTATACATTTTCAAACAATCTTTGGTAAATGTTACTGACATAAGTCAAATTACTTTTTTATGTGGTTAAGGGTTTCAACCCTCACCCCTAAAAAGGGATTGCTGGGGTAGTTTTTTATTTTCAAATAGCAACCCCTAGCAAGTTGCATATCATTTTAAAGTGGGTAAAAAAAGAAAATGAATGCCGCAAACTAGACCTCTCTATGACTTCTTAAATTAAAGTTATGGTAAAAAATGTATCACTGTAGTTATATTGTTGAACTATCCCCCACTAAAAATAACAACAAACTCTAAAATTTAACAACTAAGCTCTAGAGTGACCATTTTCAGTGTCCTTAGCTTAAATCGTACACTGTTATTTTTAGTGGGGGATAGTTCAACAATCTAATAACGGTGATACATTTTTTACTATAACTTTAGTTTAAGAAGTCATAGAGAGGTCTAGTTTGCAGCATTCATTTTGTTTTTTTACCCTCTTTAAAATGATGTGCAACTTGCTAGGGGTTGCTATTTAAAAATAAAAAACTACCACCAGCAGCCCTTATTTAGGAGTGAGGGTTGAAACCCTAAACCACATAAAAAAGTACTTTGACTTATGTTAGTAACATTTACCAAATATTGTTTGAAAATTTAGTCATTCAAAAATTAAAGAGGGGGACCTTTATGGGATACCCGGTATGTAAGTTGCACTTTATTATTTATTCAGTTTGTTTCCATGACTAAGGCGATTCGCCAAACACGAACATGTGATGTTCTGTGATGTTTTTAATTTCTGCTTTATTTTATCTATGTTTTTTTAGTTTTGTTTTAGTGGTGCAGATTATATTTTATAATGGTAAAGTGTAAGCTATTTTAAATGTGTAAATTAAAAAAAAAAATGAATTCTGACGACAAATTTAAAATTTAGTTAGATACACTACTAAAATATTATCTTAACTCCCTACATTTTATTTTACGTGAATAAATTTGAATTGAGAGTGTAAATTCTTCTTTCAGCAAAACAGGTTATTTTAACTATTGAAATAAAGACGGCCAAGGTTGTTCGTGTTTGTGTTAAAAAAAATGTGCTCAAAACTGAGGCCAGTACATTTTTTTGAAGGGGGTCCGACCGGAAAACATTACGCCACTGACTATGCCAACCCCCTTACTACCTTCATGAACAAATATTATAGTTTCTTTTTGAAGGTGTAGGATAAATTACAACTTAAGCTATAATGGTAAATGTAAAAAAAGAAATGATTAAGTAACAGTCTCAACCAAGTCTAAAATTTTATATACTTCTAGGAAGTAAATAATTAACACATAAAACTTCTGAAGCTAGGGTTTATTTATGCTTATTACATTGTAATTTCATAGGGAAAATCTAAAACTAAACTTTAATGAAATGCAAAAAATACTTGAATAATCCAATATATATAAAAAAAAAACGGTCTTCATCAGAACAGTATGTATTGTGCATTTAGTCCTCAGTGTATTCAAATGGCTCTGGAGGTTCAGGTTCCTTATCCTCATCCGGTTTAGGTCCGAAAGCTAGAAAAGAAATAATACAAAAATCATTTTTTAAGTACGTAGCAAATAGTATTTTTAAATAGAATTTTTATAAATATCAATATATTTAAACCATAAATAAACATTTGTTTTGTCTTGTGCGCTGATTTACTTAATGAACAAAACCTCAAACATAAATCATATATTTTATTTACTTAAACATATTTCAACAAAAATATAATTCTTCGGTAATATACATACCACCCTAACAACAGATCCCATAATTCAACCTACTATGGACCATTGAAAAAATTTGTTTCTGTAAAACGCTTCCCGGGACGACGTATTTTAAATGAAAAAAATACACGTAAAATATTGTTTAATTTAGTATTTAAATTAGCAATGTGTATTTTCCACATTATACGCTCATCCAAAACCTGACATGAATTCTTTTGTGCTATTTCAATGCATGAACAGCACACTGAATTTCCGACTACACAATCCATACCTTTATATATAATAGGGACTTAAAATTTATATAACAACTTTTATCCGTATTTAAAACCATAAAATGTTTAGAAAATCACCACCTCAGGGCATTAAGATCAGCTTGCATGGCAGTTTCCACTTCTTGCCTTGTGTTTCTGATATAGCTCAACGCGGTGTCATCTGCAAATGCATAAATACTACCCGCCAGCCTACCTTTACACAAACTATTAACATAAATTATAAACAATATAGGCCCAGCAGTGAACCCTGGGGGACTCCATATTTTATTTTTCTTATATTTCCTACTTAAATCACAAAATAGCAAACAATATCAAAATATTCTAAGTAGCCTAAATATAAACTTTATTTTTAGGTTAGAGCCTAGAACAAGTCTATATTAAATTTTCATTGTCAGACTTACTTGCTGAAATTGCTATTAATACATACGGGCTTTGCTCATTTTTACGCATAAATAATTTACCTCCCAGCGTCCGCACACAAAGGCGTAACTCTTAAATTTTTTCGCCTATTTTGCCATAACGTACAGCCTTCTTCTCATAGGTGATAACGACTCATTGATGTACACAGCCTCGCTCTCCGAAAGTCCCATATGTAGAGTGGTGAGGTCTCGCTTGGCTAGCTTCTTCTTCAGGAGTTCTTCTTTATCAAGTCTACGAACAAACTTGACTATAATACCCGCGGGCCCCATTCTCTTCTTCCTAAACGATGGTAATTGTCAACCATTGGTTCTGTCACTGGAAAATCAATCGCTTGACCATTTTTTTGAACAAGCTCTAACACATTCTCGCCCTTTTTCTCCGGCACTCCCTGTATTTCCACACAATTTATGCCAGTGTGTTGTTTATCCAACCTGGTCTGCAATTGCTCCACTGTATCCCTTAGTTGGCGATTTTCAGCCGTTAACTCATCCATCCTCTTTAAGTATTCATCTCCCTTAATAGTCTGGACTTTGATAGCTTTTTATTATCGTCAATTTTCAAATGAGTAAGATCTGATGCCTCATTAAGATCACGCGTCATACACTTCTGGTCTTCTTTCACTTCATTTATGGCTTTCATTATGTCCTTTAGTGTTGACCTCGTCACAGTCGAATCTAATTTAATACTTTTCCTCCGATCAACAGAACAAGGTTCGCACCTCCACACTAGTTAGACTCCCCATCAGCCTTGCTCATACTCTTGACATGAGCCATGAAACACTTTTGGACAATCGTTGCAAGCTATCTTTGTCTGCTTGTTAGAGACAGACTTAGTGTACATACTCCACAGATTGAAGACATATTAGATTTTATAATATTAACACTGAAAGATTCAAATATAATTTATTTTAGACGAGAAAAGTCAGCTCGAACGTTAAGATGATAAACAGATTACAAAAATTAAATTTGAAAGAAAGTATGTATAAATTTGAAAACAAAATGCAAAAGTAAGCACTTTTTTTTAATAACAGTGAAATTAAAAACCACTAAATTGTTCAAGAACACTCCATGAATGGTTAGTTTCTTATCAGACTCCATGTGAAATTAAAACTCCGCACTTTGATACAGAAATGTTATCGTCAATGTAGAACTGTTCCCGAACGCTTACTCATAACTGATAGTAAATATAATAACGATTAAGATATGTTTTCTTTGCACTCGGATGGCCAGTACTGCTGGCCATTCGCTATTCGCAGTCAATATTTAAAGAATTAGACATCCTCACAGCTCGGATGGCCAGCCTGACTGGACGCTTACGTTACTCTTGTCAGCTCTGCCACCATCTTGACCGTGCGGCGTCAACAGCTCTGAATTATTTTTCGCTACAATCTGAAATGTTGTTAGTGGTTATTTATATTTTGTTTAACAAAATCATGGGCTTTTATTAACTCTTTTATTTTGTCATACAAAAAAGTAGATATATTGTAGTGTTATTGGTGAGTTTTTGGTTTAGCTGTAAATATATAGTTATAATATATTTTAATGAATAATAAACCATTGTATAAAACTTATCTAACAACATTTTTTGGTAAAAAATAAAACAAAATCAAGTACTTGTTACAAAAACTTGAAAGCAATAATAAACTAACTAACTTTTGTTCTATTAAATTACTTCAAACTTTAAAAAAAAAACTAGGCTAGAACACCGCAACCTAAAACTAAACTGATGGTAAGGTTATAATACAACGAATATTGATACGTTTTTATACAACACAGATCAGAGAAAAAGCGGGAATTAATTACTTTAAGATTTGGACGCTAGGGTTCAGCACAATCCAGACAAAATAAATTAATGCATATGAGGCGTTCAGTTTCAAATCTTTCTCCTTCCACTTCAAGTGATTTTTCATAAAATGAAAAAAACGTATATCTTACTTTAAAATATTTTTTGTGTAATCAGCTTTAGCAGATACGTTACTGCTGAACTTAGTAATTAATTGCATAACACTGAAAAGATAGATATTTAAGATTCCATTTAATTTATATTACCAAAACAATCTTGGAATGATACAGTTTTGCAACCGGACGGACAGTGGAAACAGGAAGTTTTGAAACAGTAGACAGTTTTGCAACTACAGTAGAGCCGCGGTTATCCGAGCCCTGACTATCGGCTTGCGGTAGACGCATGCGTTAAAGTAACCGTGCAAAGTGAAATCCCCATATAGCGCCAAATCTACTGTACTGTAGGCCTACTTATATTAGTCACATAATGTTTTGTCAAAAATGGTTCCAGTAAATAAAAAGCACCGTTTTTAATCATTATTAAATACTGTACTGTACAATACAGTAATTCCAATGCTTTGCTAATCATCAATAAATAGGATTAGGATTTTTTACATTTTAAGGTATTTTGACCGGTACAAGTAGGCCCACTGTTTATTCAAGAGAATAATAGATTTTCTAAATAAATAACATAATTTATTTATTAATAAGTAGTGATAAATAAACAATCAAACAAATGACTTGAATAAACAATTATATTAATCGGGTAGTCGGATACACTTAATAGCATAGTAAGAGTAGACAGACGTCTGTGATTATTGTTTACGCGATCGTGATGTCATAATTCCTTATCTTGCACCTGCTTCTCTATCTGTGTTTTTTTTTTTCATAGCACATAATCATTTAACAAATTACCCAAATATATATATTCAAATTTAAAAATGTGTCTCAAAGAAAAATGGTTATTTGGGGTTTTTAGGAGGAACTGATTCATATAAAATATGAAAATTCAAGATGGCTGATTCAAAATGGCTGCCATTTCATTTTAAAATTCAACTTTTTTATATTCAAAACAATACAATTTCGTTAAGACTAGCGTAATAGCCTATAAGCAGTCTCGATTAACTTGTCTTCGATAAAAATTAATTTTCTCTAAAGATAATCATCCAATTTGTATGAAATTTAAAATATAGATAAACAATATATATGTATAAATATAATATACAAAAATTATACATCTACGATAATTATAAACTAATAGTCCAGCAAATTTATGAATGCATAACTATCAATGAATATGTTTTTATATGATCATTTCCGTCCATACGTATAGCAGATCTAAGTTGGCCATTTTGTAATATATCGAATTAAAACTTGATATAGCAAACAGAGTCCGTGTTATCCAAGGTTTACTGCGGCTCTACTGTACATTGTTTTTGGTGGATGTAGATAGTTTTGCAGCAATGTTCATGTTGGAATGAGTTAGTTTTGAAACAGCAATTAATGTTTTCAAGCTAGAAATACAGGGAATGAAAGAGTTTTATCACAGTATAATTTCATTTATGATAAAGGAAGTATAGTAGAAGACAGCACAATACAAACATAAAAAAATTACAAAATTTTGAATGAGAGATTTTTGAAACTGGATGCCTCATATCATTTGTGTGTCCACTAATACTGGCCATCCGGGCATTCGAGAGATTTTAACTTGTTCAGTACCGCTGGCCATCTGATCTGAGAGGAACATAACTTGCACCAACTGTTCATACTTAACAAAGAAATGAATGTGGCCAGTACTACAGGCCATCCGATTCCAGAGGACTTATATTAAAAATCCTACCAGAGTGCTAAGGGTTAAACTAAAAACCAACTAAGTAAAACCTTTTGGTTTACAGACATAAATATGTTTTTACCCTTGTCTTATTATGTTTATTTGTTTACCTAAATAATTTAACCTCACTATAAAAGTTTCATATTTTGTCCTAATAGTTAAAGTGTATTTTACCTGCGACAGGTTCGACCAATTCTTCTTCGGATCCAGGTTTGACATGTTGTACCATTATAATGCCTCCAATGGCTACATCCTTCAAAGGGACATACGTAGACTGGTCTATCACTGTTAATGCCTTCAACTAAAACACAAAATCAAGTTAGTAAAAAACAAATGTAAAGAAAGAATTCTTATATTATCTTCCTATCCTATCCCATCCTATCTGACTTATTTCTTTGCATAAAAATTACCCAGAAAATAGTTGCACAGCTTTCAAATGAAAAATCTTACAAAATGTTTATTGTTATTGTTTGTCATTTAAAAATTTAACTAAGTAACACATTTATGGAAAATTTATTTTTAATATCCACTAAAATTACAGAAGATACAAAATTTAACCTGTTTGTGTTCAAATTTTCAGTTTTAATACATATTTAATACATAGAAAATACAATCTTGATGTATACTACACACTCTGTTATAAGGGAATTATGTATTTTATATTAATATTGATAAATATATTCAGAATTGTATAAGAGTTTATTATATTTAAAAAAAATCTTTACTATGAATCTGTATATCAAACAACTAGTATAAAATATTAAAATATCTGTACACACATTAAACTGAATCACAGTTCTAACTAGTAAACTTAAATGATTTGAATACTAAGTATTTACAGATTAAGAATAAATAGCATCTGTCATTAAAAACAAGAACTAGTTTACAACAAAATTTAAAGCAAAATTCTAAAAGATTGGAATAAATATTGCATCAACAAGAAAATGATCCTGCCTTTGCAAAGGTATATCCATTTGGATGCTTTCTACAATTAATTATTGCAGCACCTCTTTGAGAAAAAGAAATATGTAATGACAAACCTGTTGTTTCATCACTCGCGCAGGGTTTGTTATTATCTCAAATGTTGGTTCTGGTTTTTTCTCCTCCTTTTCTTTTTCCTTTTCCTTTTCTTTCTTCTCTTTTTCTTTCTCTTCTTCCTTTTCTTTTTCTTTCACTTCATCCTGTAAGTAACATAATGGTTAAATATAACTGGTTATTGGAGAAAATATTTAGCTAAACCCTCTATTACTACCAACACATATTCATTGTAAAATATAATCAATACTTCCACATTTTAAATACGCAAGTAATAAAAAATAAACATTATAGCCATTTTTATACGCAAAGCTAGAGCGAAAACTATTCGATCGATTTCAATCAAATTTGCACCAGACATGTCAAGTAGGCCTGTCATAGATGCACGAAAAACGGTTTTGAAAATTTTTGAAAAACAACCCATTTTTTGGCAAAAATATCCCCCAAAAAATCAGTTATTATCTTTTTATAAAAAAACGGCACTAACGATTTTGATAAAATTTTGCTTATTTATAGCCTTTAATGTACCCTAACATATGCAAAAAACAGCAACTTTCTAAAAATTCTCGTTTAACTAATAATAATTACTGATTGTTGGGGTTTTTTTGGCCCTAAAGGGGGTTGTTTTTCAAAAATTTTCAATATTTTTTCGTGCATCTATACAGGCCTAATTGACGTGTTTGGTGCAAATTTGTTCAAAATCGATCGAATAGTTTTCTCTCCAGATAATAATAATAATATTTATTAGTTAATCTCCTACTTTAATAAATCACAACTCCTACCTCACCTACAATTATGAAGTCACAGTGAACCTGGTTATTGGAGAAAATATTTAGCTAAACCCTCTATTACTACCAACACATATTTATTGTAAAATATAATCAATACTTTCACATTTTAAATTCAAAAGAAATAAAAAATAAACATTCTAGCCATTTTTATACGTAAACCCAGCATATACAAATTAAGACATAAAGTTGAAATTAAAAAAAATATAATATTTAAAAATATGTTACAATCTTACAATGTGTACTCACCTAGACTTTTAAATAATTTAAGTTAGAAGGCTCCACTTAATTTTTTAAGTTGTAATAATTTTATGCAATACTCCCAAAGGTTCAAATCCCGGTCTTGGTCTGTTTTACGTTTTCACTGTACTATAGTGTAGAGAAAGTAGGCCTATAGTGATCGAAAAAAAAATCGATGTTGAGATTTTTGTGGAAATATCCGTTTTGGGACCCTCTGAGTCCAAAAAAGTGGTTAAAAAAATGTCTGTCTATATGTATATAAAGCTAGAGAGAAAACTATTCGATCGATTTCGAAAAAATTTGCACAGGACATGTCAATTAGGCCTGTATAGATGAACGAAAAAAGGCATTAAATTTTTTTTTAAAACAACCCCCTTTTTGGCCAAAAACCCCCCCAAAAAATAGTTATAATTTTTTTATAAAAAAAATTGCTCTAACGATTTTGATAAAATTTTGCTTATTTGTAGCCCTTAATGTACCCTACCATATGCAAAAAACCTTATTTTTCTAAAAATTCTCGTTTAGCTAATAATAATAATAACTGATTTTTGGGGGTTTTTGGCCAAAAAGAGGGTTCTTTTTCAAAACATTTGTTCATGTCTAATTGACGTGTTTGGTGCAAATTTGTTTGAAATCGATCGAATAGATTTCTCTCTAGCTATTAATAATATTTATTAGTTCATTTCCTACTTTAATATCACCTCTCCTACCTCTCCTACAATTATGAAGTCACAGTGAATCTGTTTAATAATTTTAATATGTTTGTGAGAAAGTATGTGCCAGTTCCTGGTACCGTTTATATTTACTTGTAATTTAGTGACAAGGATACATTTGCAATCAACATTTGTCTATATGTAATGATGATAATACATTCTAACATGAAAATTAAGCAAGTTAATTAAGAGAATTCTAATCATGTTGAATCATGTCTATCCTATAAAATGTTATTTTGAGAATCAAAGCCGTCTAGTGTAGCAATATTAATCCTAAAATGCAATTTTGGGGCTGTTCAACGATAAAGAAAATATAAAACAGATTGTTGCTCAAATTCTAAAACATCTAAATTGAAAAAAAAAATATGATATGACAGTATAAGTGTATAAATATCTTAATTTATACCATGTTAAACAGAACAATTTATGAAAATAAGATTACATTTATGCTTGAAATGTAACATAAAGTTATACAGAAACTATAACTTACCACTTCCATTTTTTCAGTTGACGAAGTTGAACTTGCTTCAGAAGATTTGGGCGCACCACGACGACGAGCTCTAGCAGCAATACTCAGAACTGCAGTTGTAACTTTTTCTCTTTCTTCTCGCTTCTTCTCTTCCAGAGGAGGAGGATATGCGTACAGTGAAGGACGAGCATTGCTTTTAATCTCAAGCTTCGGCATCTAATGCAAAAAAAAGTTATTAAGTTTTGTGAATATTTATTTATAACATATTGTAAAGATGAAACATTTACGAACGTCTGTATCGACTTTAATGACGTTATCAGAACCTGAGCAATAATTGAAAAAGTTTTCAAAATCTTTAAAAAATTACTATTTCAATGAGTTACAGCGTTTAAACCTAAGATAATTATAAGCTGTTACTTTAATCTTTTAATAGTCAGCTATTTTAGTAAACAGTAACATGGAGGAGGCAAGACAGGAATAAGACGGCTGAAGAAAAAGAAACCTTCTTATATTATTCCACCGCAGATTAACTTAAGTGAAAAGGTGTGGATGTTTTTATTTTTTATTTTGGGTATTTTTTTTATTTGTATTCACTTCCATTTTATATAGATAGAGTGTAGACAAAAAATACAGTGAATCAGCATATAAAGTTTATTTTCTTAAATAATAACAAAGAACACAATTCTCACAAAAATATGTTTAATTGTCAAACACGTTTCAACTAGGATTGTCAAATGTCATCAAGGACTTTGTCATGAAATGCATTTAACAACTAAACTTTATTTTTGTGAGAATTGTCTACTGTGTTTTAAATTTTTTCTCATGAGTCAAGCTCGATTATATTTATATAAAGTTTAGAATATCATATTTGTAATGTTGACCTGTCAGATATTTAGTCCACAAGAAATTTTAGTCCAAGACAGAATTTTCGCACACATTTATTTTTAAAACGCCTTAAAATGAGTAGTACTCAAATATAAAAAATGTCAACACAATCATTTTAATTAAAACAACATTTAGTTTTGAGCAATAACAATGTTTAAAAGTTAAACTTTTTATGCTTTAATATATGATTAACATATTTTACCTGTATCTCTGTACATAAAACAGTATGTTCAAAAATATTGTAGTCAGTAAATTCAATAAAATTGTTTTAAATTATCTAAAATAAGTTATTTTTGACACTTTATGGAAACGACTATCACATGATACCTAATTGGTTAGATAGAATTGATGCTAAAGTGTTGTGTGCCCCCACAACAGTATCAGTTAAGTTATAAATCAAAGTGCAATGCAATGTAATTTGTTTAATGATTTCACTATAAGTCTGACTTTGGAGAGTAGTATTTTTTTATTAATATTAAAAGCATTTTTTTTAAATAACATGTTTTAGTACCTAAGTTTTAAAACTAACATCCACTGAATTTATTTTAAAAAGACTTATCATAAAATGCACATAAAAATAAAAAGTATACTATTTATGTTTATATTATAATGTACCTTAAGTTGAGCATTCAGTGCTATCAAGGATGTTGGAGTGAAAGCGAGTGCCAAACAATGAGCGAGAGGGAACCAATACCAGTACTGAGTGAACACTAGACAACCTACGACAGCGAGCATGTTGGTATGGCCTGTACGAGACTGCAGACTAAGGGTTACGTTCCTGCCACCTGCAAACACAAAACTAGCTTAGACATATCTCATAATTATGTATTGCAAGCCTACGTTTTAGCTTTAGCAGTTCATTTAGAGTCACTACTAAATAGACTTGAGAAATAAGACAAATCAACTGAAAGTTCCAAAAAAATAATTGTTCTTTTGGTTCAAAATTCAATTACAAAATTAAAACTTACAATCAAGAAATACAAATTGCAACTGCTAATAATATATCACACTAAACTTACAGAAATACAGTTTCAACTAAATGATTTCTCATCAAACATTCATCTGTAAAAATATGATTATTAGACTAAGTAATTCGTAATAGTGAAATATGAAAAACTAAAAATTGTATAGTTTCGTACTAACAGAAATGTATCTAAACTTCAAATGTATTCATAGTTTTAGCACACAATGTGCGTAACAGTTCAACTGGTGAATAGCAATGGCACTGGTTACTATGACTCTACAAATACAGTAGAGCCTTGATAACTAGAGATAGTTGGGGCTGACTGTACCTCGAACTATAAAAAACTCGGAATAAGCGGAGAAATGGACAAAAATAAAGAATACTATATTTTTGAAAGTTTTATTAGTCGAAATATTAGAACATTTAATAGTAGAAAATGTTTCGAGTTTATCTCTATTAGGTCGCCATTCCCCTCAGTTATTTCACTGACACCGTACTCAGCTGCTGGTTTCTTCAAGGGTTTCACCATAGTCTAGTGTTTTCAAGGCCTCGAATTTAATTTTAATTGCCACAAACTTTCTTTTAGTTTTTTCATTCATCGTTATAAAACACAATCAAAATTAAAACTTAAAAAATAAACACTTTTAACAGAAACTGTAAAGAATGCTCCCACTCATCGACAATGTTATACAAAACACCGATATGCGTACTTTCGTGGGAATTGACAGTTTACTATCGAAATTGAACTATTTCTAGAATAACAAGAGGGGGAGACAGTCAAGTATGCGGTGTATGTCTGAGCTGACATGAGATAAAAGCGGCGTCGGCGAGACCCAATGTTGACTCATTACCTTCCTGCGAGTTGTGGTGTGTCGCGAAGCCCGCCAAGTGAACGCAAGCCAGCCACTTTGATCCCTTGTCACTTTCAAAAGACTAGTTTCCATTTTAAACATGCAATGGGGTGGCGGTAACAAATTAATTTTGAAGACGTGTTACAATCGATGTTTTAAAAGCTTTAAAATAGTCAAAAAAGCTGTTTTTTTAATTTTGCGAACACAGCTCGAAATACCCGAACCCTCGAACTACTGTGACTTGAATTATCGAGATTCTATTGTACCTGTATGCTCAATCAAGCCATTGGAGGCATTAGTGCAACACTATTAAATTTATTAGTTAAATTCTGGTTTAGCAGAAATTTTATTAGTCCGAAACAATTAAGATTCTTCTATAACAAAGCATATTTAGTTGTAGTGTTTGTTATAAAGAGAGAATGAAAAATACAAACCAGCATCAATAATGCCTTGGGCGAGAATAGCTCCAAACTTGGCCATCACATCTTCATGTTTGTCCACAATCACCTTCGAGTACAATGCTCTGAAATCTTTCACCTAAATCATCAAAAACATAAAAATACATTAAAATTTCATAATAAGGTAAAATAACAATGCAGTATATCTTTACTATTTTATATCTATAAAAACTTATGTTTTAAAAATATACCTAGAAAACTATTTCTCGATATCTATTAGTATGAGTAAACTTTTATATATTATAAAGTTTGTCCTTAAATCTAAACAAATTTGATGTAATTACCTTGGCACATGTCTGCTCAGTGTGCTGGATTAGAATCATAGCCGAGGCGATGAGAGCTCCTTGACGGACAAAGTTTACAGGATCATTAGTCATGGGGTCCAATAGGGCAATAGCTTCCTGCAAAATTCAAATTGTAAAATTATTTGGAACATATGTAAGACATAAAACAATAAACAACACTTTGTGCCATAAAAATGTTAAAATGTTATTTTGCACATTTGTACACATACTTGTGATAAAAATTTTCTGTTAGCCACATGTTATGCAGGCTGATTCTACTACTTGAATGGATTGTAATTTAATGTCTTATCTGGATTTGTGTAAGATCTAGTTTCTGCAAGTTGTTGGAGCTTGAGTTACTTGATTTAGTAAATCAAATACCGTGTACTTTTTATCATTATAATACAGCGTTATTCTAAATGATGGACCCATTTTTAAAAATTTGTATTTATTAAAGTACAAACCAAAAATTATCAATCTTTGTTAAAATGAAAAGAGGAAGTTTCAAAGTTTTTTTTCCATACATTATAAGTGTTCAATGTGGCCACCGTTAGCTGCACGGCAAACATCTAAGCGGTAGCCAAATGGAGATAGTTCCAGAAACGGCTGGTAGAGTTTTAGAAAATAGGCAGCCATTTTTTGTCACTGTTAAGTTGTGAGTGAGATGGCTATTGTGGAGCACAAGGTTTTCTGCGTTATTGAGATCGCAAAAAATGACTCGCAAATTGTAGTGCAGCGAGCATTTAATGTCAATTTCGGTATTGAACCACCAACAAGAAAAAGCATTAACCTTTGATTTAATTAAGCAATTTTGGAAGTGTGTGTAAAGGAAAGAGCACAGGCCGACCGCGTGTTTCTGAGGATGATGTCAGACGGATTAAAAGAAAGATTTGTTCGCAGTCCAAGTAAGTCTACCAATAGAGCTAGTACAGAACTTGGAATTCCCCAACCAACTGTATGGAAAGTTCTGAGAAGGGATTTGCTGTACCGATTACAACTTGTGCAGGCTCTCAAACCTAATGACAAAGAGAAGCGTATCGAATTTTGTGGTTATGTGCTAGAAATGATGGAGGATGACGCACTTCTACAGCCTATATTTTTTAGCGATGAAGCGACTTTTCACCTTAGTGGAAAAGTCAACAGACATAATGTTCGCATATGGGGATTGCAAAATACACATTCAACATTGCAACACGAAAGAGACTTACCAAAGATAAACGTGTTCTGTGCCTTATTTATGGACCTTTTTACTTTGCGGAAAGAACTGTAAATGGAATAACCTACCTAAACATGTTGGAACAATAACTGTTCCCTTAAGTTAGGGAAGATTCACAGGATTTCATTTTCCAACAGGATGAAGCACCGCCCCATTGGCACCTCCATGTACGAGGCTTTTTGAATGAATCCCTTCCTCATCGCTCGATAGGTCGCAGGGGAAATGAAGATCTGGCTCTACACTTCTGGACACCGAGATCTCCTGATTTCACCTCATGTGACTATTTCTTATGGGGAAGCTGTTTACGTCCCGCCTCTACGAACAACTCTGAACGATCTGCGGAACCGTATCACTGCTGCCGTGCACTCAGTAACAGCAGATATGCCTTGTCGTGTGTGGGACGAGTTTGGCTACCGTGTAGATGTTTGCCATGCAGCTAACGGTGGCCACATTGAACACTTATAATGTATGGAAAAAAACTTTGAAACTTCCTCTTTTCATTGGTATAAAGATTGCTCATTTTGGATTTGTACTTTAATAAATACAATTTTTTTAAATACCTTTAGAAACCCTGTATATGTGTTGGTCGTTTTTGATGTGTTTATAAACTTCAAACTCCTCTAATTCATACATAATTTTGTCTTTCTGTGTTTTATGTTGTATTTCCATGAGGTATTCGGCAAAAGTAGATCTGTTTGTATTGTGGTTCCTATTTCATAGATGTCCTTTAAATTTTATTCTAAATGTCCTTCCAATTTGTCATATATAATCTGGTTAGCATTCAGTAATATTGCAATTATTATACTTATCCAGAATCCATGTCTTCTGATTTATTAATTGATCTAGAGTGTTGTCTGTCCAATAGCTATATTGCATCTTTGTTCCTTAAAGGTATTGTTCAATTAATTGTTAAAGGTTTGCTTGTACAATTGTTAAAGGTAGCAGCACAGTAAAGAAAAAAATGGCTAGCCAAAATAATATCTATAACTTAGATATTAGTTATGACAGCAATTTTATATTGTCAATTACTGTAATACAGTATATTTAAAATTGCATTGTTGAAATATAATTGAACCAAAGTCTTAACAATATCAATTTTACTACATTCCTAGAGCTTTTTCTTACACTGAAGTATTGTAATACAAATAACAACCACAACAATAATTAGAAAAATATTTGTGTTATTGATGTATGTGTACTGTTTATCTTCCAAACATGATAAGAATTTTAAACATGATAGAAATGGTCACCAGAAATCAATAACGCAGTTATTTTTTTAATTATTGTGGTAGTGGATGTTATTTTTATTCCAAATATAAATTTATTATCTTTTGCTGTTTTAGAAAACATCTATATCTGATTAGATATAAATTTACGCCTATAAATATCAATATTCCAAGCTAAAAGAAAATGTTTCGACTATGTCATCAAACATATAATTCTCAATAGAATATAACATTAAAAATTAAATAACTACAATCAAATCAAAACAATTACTCATGTTTTAATGTTAGATTAAAACGCATAAATTTAAGTGCTTCTACTGTCAACAATTTTAATTTTTGTACAACAGTAAAACTATTTACCTTGAGACCAGTTCCCGCACAAGCGATTCCGAGTGCCATGGCAGCTCCATAACGCACATGGGGATTGTAACTCTCAGCCAGAAGCGATACTACACTGGGGCATTGTTCCGGAGTCCTGTAACAATATATTTCACGTATTAATTAAATAAAAGTCAAAACACTCATCAAATTATATTAAATTCCCGGCAGATTAGTACAAATAAATTACATTTACATCTTTAATTCAATTGTATTTAAAATTAATTTCTACACCAAAAAACAGTAGTGAGGAAAAATGTGAACAAATAAAAACCTGTGATAGTTTGTATCTATCAATAAAAATAATCATTATGTAGGATTATTTTTCAATTTTAATTGGTAGATTATTTCTTTGATTCGTGTAAGGGGTCCACAGTTCAAATAGTGGTCAGCTGTATTTAAAAACCCACTTCCTTCAAAATATGATGCAATCTAAGGGTACAAATACACAGGCAGCGATGCGGAACGACGGGATACTATGAAACACATATTAACATATGGCAAAAAACAAACAGGGCGCGACAACCTCTGAAACAAATCAGTTTGATTTTCTCAAGCGACTAGAAGCGATAGCAGTGTGTGTTCAGTAGCCGAGATGGATGGTGAGTTGTTAATTAATGAGGTGTTTTCACGACAATCGATTTGGGAATCAAAACATATACATCACAGCAACAGAGGAGTGGTAGACAAGATGTGGATTGAAGTAGCTGTGGCTCTATCAAGTACAAATAAGTTTAAATAAACTTAAAACCTTCACATAACCTCAAACTCTCCTGCCCAAATAATCCCTCGTTCTTTCTTAATGTGGGAAATAAATGGAGACACTCTCTGTAAACTTCCCTCCCTTGCAAAGTATTTAATTTAAATAAGGGGTTGTCACACAGAGGTACAGTGCGGTCTACTTCAGACAGCGCCATTGTGCAAACTGGCTACTCTGTTTCTGTTGTAGTTCCGTGTCGCTCTGCATCGCATCCCCCTCTTTGTGTTTGGAGGTCACGTCGCATCGCGTCGCTGTCTGTGTAATTGTACCCTAAGAGATGCAGTTTCCCAGAGATATTTCAAGTAAAAAAGAAATAGCACATACATTATGAAACATATTTTGTTAATTAAATTAAATTAAAACATACATATTTCTCGTGGTTTGCAGCTTTTAAATCAGCTAATGCAACAACAAGATAATTTGTTCATTCGAACAACAAGATAATTACTGCGTGTGATAAAATGATTAACCCGGTAAAACTTTTAGTTTTTTGTAATTTCATATTATTTATTTTTTAAATCTTTCAATCAGATTTACATCAACGTATGGCTTTGAACAACAAATCTAAAACACATTTAATTTTAACCTTAATTTAACTCAATTTAAAAAAAAAAAATCTTAAAAACAAATTTATTTTAACGATGTGCAATACATACAGGAAAATATAAATATCCACCAGAGGCAAAGCTGAACAAAAATCCATCTAGCAACAGCTTGCATTAGGGAATTGAGGTTCAGGAGTCGCCCAAGGCAAACAAAACAAATCATCCGTAGTATTGCTGGTTTATTGAACAATCATTTTTAATATTTCCCAACAAAAGAAAAGCTTACATCAAAGAAATTTACAAACGAACGTATAAGAATGTAGTTACCCATTTTATATTAAAAGACAAAATTAAAACCAATTAGGAACTTAATTAAGATTATTAGGCTAATTATGTTTTAATTGTAATAAAACCAATATAAAAAACATTTAATATGATTTTGCCACTAAAATAATATAAAATTACAAGATAGCAAAATTACATTTATTTTAAATCATTGAGGGCAAATTTATTTGTGAACAGAATTTAAAAGTTAAAAAAAATTAACAGAGACAATTTTAAAACTGTTTAAAAAAAAGAAATGTGTACGTACTTAGGGAAGCAACATAAGCTTTATAAATTTACAAGAATAGAGAACTTAAATTTACCAATAAATCTATTGTATGTAGTTAAGTATTTTGTACGTATGTTATTTATCTCAAATTTGTAAAACTTAAAATTGGTATCCAATTTTATTTGCTGATGGGTCAGAAGTCTCAAAGCATGAAAAAATAAAAAACAGAAAAACAAACGAGGTATATTAAGGTAAAGTACTTTATTCTATGTATGCTAAAAATAAATTTACTGGAGAAGTGTAAGTTAAACTTGTTCACCAAGAGTTCTTTAATACTACCCCCATTGCAGGTTTTACCATATTTATATTAATATCAACACAGAACTAACCATCTTACCAATGTGTAAGAGGAGACGACGGGCCACCAAACACAATATTCATGTACAGTGCAAGCACAAAAGAAAAGCATACACAGGGTGAGTCACTACTGACTACATTAATTTTAACAGTTGATTCTACTTATCAAAAAGAACAAAAAATGTATATAAGTCCTTATCTGACCTTAACCGTTTAGCTGCCACGGCGTATTTTCTGATTTTTTCAAATCACACGACTTGGTACTATTAGTTTGACGATAAAAACCACACTAATGTAGTTATGACATGTAAAGTAATACCATTTGAAAGAGCATTAAATTCCTATAAATTAAACATAGTACCCAAATAATAACTCCTTAGACAAAGTTTTTTAAATAACTTTTTTTTTCTTCTTTTTTGTTTGTTTGTGAAACAGATACACAGTAATTAGTTTGGTGTTTAGAACCAACACGATAAATCCTAATGCTGTACCTAAACAACATTTTTATGAAATTTCAACATTTTTTCTATGTATGACCCCTCAATATTTATACATCATTTTAAAGATAAATAAATAAGAAAGTTTTTTATGTAACTGAACATTAGTATACGAAAAATTTAACTAATTTAATTGAGCCATAAAGTTTAAAGGGAAAAGTCTGTAACAATAATTTTTAACTTTAAAGTTATTTAAAATACTTTGTATAAAGAGTTATTATTTGGGTACTATGTTTAATTTATAGGAAATTTAATGCTATTTCAAATGGTATTACTTTCCATGTCATAACTACATTAGTGTGGTTTTTATCGTCAAACTAATAGTACCAAGTCGTGTAATTTGAAAAAATCAGAAAATATGCCATGACAGCTAAACGGTTAAAATCAGATAATTGCTTATATACATTTTTTTGTTCATTTTGATAAGTAGAATAAACTGTTAAAATTTATGTAGTCAGTAGTGACTCACCCTGTATATTTAAAAAAAAATTTGATCCGCTATATTTTTTCTGTTAAGTATACAGAGTATCTTTACCACCTCTAATTTGTTTGCAGTACTTTTAAAAATGGAAGGGTATTTGGATTGTTTATAATACTTTATGATAAATTTGAAAACTATAAATTTGAAAATTCGAATTCCTTAAAAAATGTATTGAATATCCTTATCCCGTTCGGTTTTGATGGTGTTGTACCATCATACATTGTTTTGCTACCAAACTTTGCCCCTATCCAAATTTTACTGAAAAATATTTGAGTGTGATTATTGGAATGTATGAGAGTTAAAGTGCTCTAAACTATGCCATAATGAAATGTTACACCGAAATTTGACAGTTATATACAGAAAATTTGTTTATTAGATAAATATATTAAATCAATTGGGGAAATTTGTGTAGTGTATAGAACAGAAGCAAGTTGTTTAAAATTTTTCACCTCCAAAATGAGCATTGATAAATATTTAAACCACATACTAAACCAGGAGATTGACATGCTAAATAACTTCCAAATGAATCATTTAAACCACATACTAAACCAGGAGATTGACATGCTAAATAACTTCCAAATGAATCAATTACGAGAGCAAATAAATAACTACCACAGAACTAAAAAATTAACTCTAAATTATAAAAGGTATGGAACTGAAAAGAATTATTGTAAAATGACCAGTTACTGTTATCATAGTATAATATAATCACTATTAATAATATTATCTCTTCAATATATTTTTGTTGTCAGAACCATAAAATTCTTAAAGTACTAGATGGTTCATGAACAAGGTAAAATTATAATATTTCAAATATATATATAAGCCATTATTCATTTCAATAAAAGAATTATTAATTATACAATGATCTGCAATAAAAAAGACTATTTAGAAATTTACAATAATTCTGCAAGTTTCTACTTGTGTGTTAAGGTTTGTAAAATACATTGATTTCGTTAACAGTGTGTGCTAGTGATATCTGTAGAGTGAAGTTGAAACTAACAGTACAATATCCTGAAAGGTGTATAAGAATATAGCCCTACCTGGTAGCAAACGAAGGAAACTGTACTTAAATGTTATCAGAAACTCTTTAGTCTGAGATGGTTTATTCTCCACTAGGTAGCAGTACATGCTTGAATTTTGGTTTGTGATTAAAGAGGTAAAATTAGGGACTATATTTATAGAAATTTCCAGAATTATAAATCAGACTTTTTCTAGTTTTCCATATCTTATACATAGGGGAAAAACGGAAGCCATCTAGGAATACTTGCTTGTCTGTCACAGTTGATTTAGTACAGAATGGTTCAAGTTATTACGATATATTCAAAGTATGAAAGATGAAAATAAAATTATTTTTAAAATTGCTTCAAAGACCAATACAAAATTTAATTAATTCCAAAATAAAAGTATAGAACCATCTACAATAATTTACAAATTCGACATATGCTCTACTAAATATGGTATTGCATTGGTACTTTTTGTGATCGATACTTATTTATTTTAATATTCTACTCTTATTAATAGAAAACAACGAATCAGGTTATGTAATCATTCTAAGGTAATCGATTCATTATTTAATTTACACGAGTATACACACATATGCACAATTACAAAACTGATTATTGACCTTAGAAAAATTATGATTTCAAAAAGTGAATGGAAGAAATCTAAATATTACGTGTAAAAGTCATTCCACCACTTCAATGTCATTTCATCGTGGTCCGCTCATTAACGCGTTTCTTTTAAACATCTGCGGAGGTGTATATTAATTAAAATGAAATGAAAAGAAGGCAAAAAACCTGAAAAAATACAAAAGTTCTTTTGATAAAATTATATTAATGGTTCTATGATTGAAAAAAGAAAACATTAAATAATACGTGTAGTAAAAAATTAATTTTTAGACTTTTACTATTATTGTTGTTGTAGTGATTTATATCATGAAAGATTTCTCCACTACCTTCATATTTATTTATTGAATTATGTTAGGCGATTAAGTTAAGAACATGAGGTACATTTTTTCTTAATCTTAAATTTGAATCAAATAATTATAATATAACCATTTTCAGTGTAAACATTTTTAGAATTTTAAAATTGAAAAAGGTAGGTTTTAAAAAGAAAACCGAAATTCAAACTATAAATATTTCACTTGAAGCACTTTCAGACAAAATTGTCCCTCGGACAATAATTAACTAATCAATGAAAATTAAATTGGTTCATTAGTTTTAGAATCACATTAAAATCGCTAAAGATTTACAAACAAAAATATGCCATTGTAAACTAATTAATTGTTGATCAGTTTGTTAGCTTTTGGGCCAACTTTGTACAAATTATTTGGTCTAGGAACCAAATATTCTAACTACTCAAGTTAGAAACAATAGGGTACATAACTTGTGTTTCGATAATGATCAAGGCAACTTTAATTTATAGCAACTTCTAGAGTTATGCATTACCCCCATACGGATACATTCCGGATAAGAAATGGCAAGAATTTCATTAACTATTATCACAATCTATGGATTAAATTTTAGCTTATATTTCAGTCCCACAGAACTAGCTTGTCACATACTCTTAGATTGGAATATAAAAAGATAATAAACGTGTAATAAAAAGTTAAATTACATAGTGTAGTCTATTCATCTAACTAAAACATGTTATATGATTTCAAATAGTTGTCTTAGTTTTTCCTGTCATAATTGCTCAAATAGGAAAAACTTTTGTCATTTTGAAAACAAATAAAGGTTCACTTCTGGTATATATTAAAGACTCGAAGGATTTATTTTTTAACTAAAATTAATAGATTCAAAGTAAAAATGGTCTTTTAATATTCAAATCAACAACAAACAAGACTAGGCTTTCTTCGTCATCTTCCTTTATCACGATTTGCCCATACAACAAAGACTTAGATTTTAAATTAGGTTAGAAAATTAATTTCACTTTATGATTCATTTCTAATAAAGAATATTTAATAAAAAAACATTTACAAAAGTAAAAGCAATCGTTACAACATAACGTAATATTGTCGGAAGAATAAAACTTAATTTCTATTGCTTTTTCCTCCAGCCTTAAACAATAATGCTTGCCTTTCTTTTTACATTAAATTTTTATTTTTCCTCAAAAGTATTTTTTTTAAACTTTTCATAACCCTTAACTCTAAAACTTGTAACAAAATATAAACTCCAATACTCATAAGAAACTTAATCCATTTTTTTTTTTTTAGTTGGTAGAACTATTTCCAATTGTATTTCAAAACCACTTTATAATTCACTTTTATAAGATGAGTTGAAATTTGCATTTCAATTATAATTTTATTTCTCCTTCAGAACTCTTAAAAAAAACTATTTTACATAACTGTACAGTTGTATAATTTTCACAGTGGTTGGGGTTTGAGAAATGTCTGTTTTTTGTTTTGTGTACACATACAAAAAATGTATAATAACTACACTATATATTCATAACAAATGGAAAAAGTGGAAATAAATAAAATGTTTGTAAACAATAAACTCAAAAACTATCTATAAAATTGAGTTCAATGTGATAAAATTGACTTTGAATAATGTGATCACAATTTACCAAAATGGAGGGTAGCAATAGAGATACCTGGTGGAAAACATATAAAAATAGTTTTCAGTAAAAGTTAATAATAGCACATTACGTTATACTAGTATAGAGAGCTTGCATAAACCTGCTTATATTATGGTTTTATTACAAAACTAGCTGACCCGTACGGCGTTTCCCGTGGTGGTTGGTATTTTCAGTCGTTTTAACTTAATTGTATTCTTTTTAAGTGTTCAGTCAGTGAGTGGTATTTGGCTTTTATATAATATAGATCTTAAATAATAAAAGCACTACTGTCATAATAATAAAAATCTGAAATTATGATTTTAGTATTTTTGATCACTAATTACACCTATGGCCCTAGAGGAAGCTACATACCAAATTTCATTCCAATCCGTTCGGTAGTTTTGAAGAAATCGTGATTTAATAACTTTGATCCCCCAAAAATTTCGAATTTTTGGAAACCCTTTCTTAGCGAGCGCCTATGGCCCTAGAGGAAGCTACATACCAAATTTCATTCCAATCTGTTCGGTAATTTTGGAGAAATCGTGATTTAGTAATTTTTACCCCCCAAACCCCCCTAAAATGTCCAATTTTTAAAAAAAAACTTTTTTAGTGAACACTTATGGCCCTAGAGGAAGCTATACATACATACCAAATTTCATTCAAATCCGTTCGGTAGTTTTGAAGAAATCGTGATTTAATAACTTTGATCCCCCCAAACTCCCCTAAAATTTCGAATTTTTTCAAACCCTTTCTTTGTGAGCACCTACGGCCTTAGAGGAAGCTACATACCAAATTTTATTTCAATCCGGTCTGTAGTTTTTGAGAAATCGTGATGAGTGAGTCAGTGAGTGAGTCAGTAAGTGAGTGAGTGAGTGAGTGGTATTTCGCTTTTATATATATAGATTCATTTTAAATTTATAATTAGCTTTTTTATTAAATAAATACATCTTTATGAAACCAAAATTTAAACTTAAAATGTATGTACTTGACCTGTTTACTTTAAGAGATATTACCGTGACAATAAACAGAGTCAAAAGTAGAATTGTATTTACACACTCTGAAAACATTTTTTTATTTATCAAGACAGTGGCTCTGTTTTTAGGCCTACCATTGAAAACACCAATATAAATCACCATCAAAAGATGTTAAACATCAAAACTCTGTTGTGATTATATTTACTGCAAAGTAGAAACTAGTTGCAAACCAAACATATCAAATTATAAGACAAATTAACAAGTCTTCTATTTGATACACTCGTCACGTTCAAGGTTGTGCCTCTATACTTCATCAACTCTATGAGTTTCAACTTCATGAATAATGTTTTCATCGCAATTCTCTAAATTATCATTAGTTGTTCCGTAAAGTTGTTTATAAGAGTGGTGGATCTAATTAATTCTGAATTAAGAATAATTACAAGGATAATTTTCCCGCTATTTTTAGAAAGATGAAAAATAAATTGTTTGTCGTCTAGAACCACAACACAATAAAAAAACAAAAATAAATTCACGATAAATTCATTCTGTTTTCAACTAAATTTAAAAAAGTTGAAACGAAATTGATATTCTTATATTTCATAGAACCTTAAACTATTCGATGGCAAAAAGTTATGGGGATTTTAAATGTTTATTATACACACCATTTTTAGAGTGTTTAGGTAAAAACAGTATAAAAATAAAAATTTGGTCATTTTAGACTAACACAGATGTCTTATAGAGAAAAATCCTCTATTTTATGGTCTAAATAGTTTAAGTCAACAATGGATCTAAACAGAGATAAAGGGTTGGCTCTTTTAGTATATATTTTTTTTTT
>JAGFPH010006334.1:0-23810 GCA_018207615.1 Philaenus spumarius
CTACAACTTTAAAACAATAATTACATATGTAAAAATACGTTTTAGAAGAAATTTTTAATTACAAAAATTAACGTTTACATCATTTCCTTTCCAACGGTTTTTGTTTTAGTGTTGTGGTTAGAAGATTTTTATTGGGTGAAATATTCAATACAAGTAGAGTTGTCACAGAATACTCAATTTACTACTGCGGCGAGCTGAGACTGCTCAATTTGAGCAATCAATTTGAGCAGTCAAACACTTAAATGGTAAATGGTGTTAGCAAAAATGGACTGATGCCGTATCCTTTGTCGCCTAGCAAACAGAAATAAATATTGAATTTTTAAATAGTCATAAATACCGAATTTTGTTTTCACAAGTGTAATCATGGACACTTGCAAACAATTGAGCGATTCACACGTTACTTGCGCATTTAGTTTATACAAAACTCTCCTGTTAATAATATATTTATAGAAATGAAGCGGGTTTTGTGTGGACATTATTAGTGCAGTCTAATACTCCAATAACATAGGTATTTGAATTGTAAGCTTATCTTTCCCTTTCATTTTAGCGTCATTCATTTCCTGTAAATCGGTTGGAAACTTTATCCAGTGATGTGCTTTGTCAATAAGTCATCAGCAATGATATTAATTAGTCTTACATTTTTTCTTGTGATAAACTCCAAAATCTTTTGATATTCCAGTTTATAATACAGGATAACTGAGAAAACGCAAAAACATCTACATTGTTTTAATAAATTTAGGCTATGACGTATTTTTTTTTTTTTTTTTTTTTGCCTTACTGGACTGGGTATTTCATAAATACCTGTGTATCACTTTTTTATGCTAATCACAGTCCTGTTTAATGTCTCTATATTTAACTAGACAACGATCGTTTCGCCTTTCGATCAGGCATTTTCATAGTTAACTTATACACCAATGTCCCATTGGACGAAACCGTAAACATTTTGAAAAATAATATACTGGAGCACAACACAATGGACACCGAAATGTTGGACGAAATGATAAAACTTTTAACAATTTGTTTAAGACAAAATTATTTTGAATTCAACAACATGTGATATTATCCAAAAGACAGGATTAGCTATGGGCTCACCACTCTCAAGTATTTTAGCTGAGATATTCCTCAACCACATCGAGCAGGAATTCATTATAAACACAAATAACCCATTTCGTAATAACATAACATCATACCATACGTCGACGATACTTTCTGCATTTTTAAAGGAACTACAAGACAGATAAACATGTTGAAATACTATTTGAATAAATTACACCCCTCACTCAAATTCACATGTGAAATAGAAACCAACAATAGTTTGAATTACCTCGACTCAAGCATAACCAAAGACAACAATACGTTGGAGTACAAAGTTTACAGAAAACCCACCCAAACAGACCACACCATACACGCCTCATCCAACCACCCACACAACCAAAAAATTTCCGCTTACAATTGCCTCGTACCCCTAAAGATACCAATGAAAAAAACTGATTTCAATCAGGAAATTAAAATAATTACACAGATTGCCACAGTTAACGGCTTCGACCATACACTCATAGACCGTATCATAACGAAGAAAAGTAATAATAATAATAATAGACAAAGAGTACAGGAAAAACCCAAGTATATAGGCATAAACTACCATGTAATATTGGATAATGATGCTCAAAGAATAAATAAAAAACAAGAATACAAACTAGCATTTAAAACTAATAACAACTTAAAAAAGGCACTTAAACCAAAGTTTAAAACGGACAGTCCTTACAATGCGAGCGCCATCTACAATTTAACTTGCGATGACTGCAACATGCACTACATCGGACAAACAGGACGATCATTCAAAACACGTTTTAAGGAACATAACCCCAATAGCAGAGCACACAACCAATCAAAGTACGCAGAACATTTATTGGAAACTGGACATAAATATAGCAATATACAACAAAACTTGCACATTTTGAACACATGTTCCAAAGGACCGAATATGAACGTTTTAGAAGAATTCCATATTTTATGCAGCTACTATTTCAAACCCAAACAGCCTATTAAATGAAAAAAACACATTTCCAATCAAACAGTATATTTGACATTGTTATCAGAGCTGACCCCCACAAAAAAAAAAACGATCCCTACCACGTAATAGACTAGCAACCCAATCAGTGATAGACAGGAGTACACGTGCAAGCTTAATAAATGTAATTGTTGAATTTTTAGACCCGTGCGTTGGTATTTATGTACATTAAATTGATACTCGTTTGTTTTTTGAAATTTATTTTGAGTGTAAAAATTTATGTGATATTTTTGACCCGCATTAAAATAATTCCAATTATTGTTTATGAATTTTAAAGTGACTTGAAAATGCCTGATCGAAAGGTGAAACGATCGTTGTCTCTTTAAATAATTATAGAGACATTAAACAGGACTGTGAGGAGCACAAAAAAGTGATACACAGGTATTTATGAAAAATTTATGACGCCTTCTCTTGTTTCATTTCCTTCTGTTAAAAATCATTCTGAAAGATAACTGAGACTTTTGCTCTCAAATCGTATCAAAACCTTAGCTCTACTGGGACTTATGTTCTTTCTTTTCCTGTAATGCTTTATCTCACGAATATTAATTACTCCCGTCATATTTATGTCAAGCTCAACAAAAGTAACAACAAAAGTATGCTCACTATATATTATAAATATTAAAGTATCTACTTATTTCTTTTATACAATACTTATATTTTTCAACTAAAAAACAAGTATCTGCTGGAAATGTTTTAGTAAAATAAGTCAGAGTCTTTAAATACAACATATTACTTATCGTTCTGAGTTACCTCTTTTAGTAGGCCTATAAACAATTACTTATATATTATATGCAACTGAACTTAAGATACTACACAAAAAACATTAGTAAAGCAAAATACAAAACAATTCTTTTTATTCAACAGACCATTTATCATGATTAAGTCAACATTTATTTGATTTAGATAATCAGCTATCGGTCCACCTGTTTTTCTGATTTGAAAAAAATCGTTTTCATCCTAAATTTGTTCCTGATGCCAAACCTATAAAACAAACAGAAACAGGGATATTTTCTTAGAACGGAGATATCATTTTTCATTTGTAAGTTTTTTTAAAATGTTATTCTTTCATTTATTAAATTCAACTCTTACTGAGAAAGTGTACAGCTTAAAATTATTGCAACTTAGTGTGTCGTACATTTATATAAAAAGGTGAGAAAAGGTTAAATCTTGATGCATAGGTACACTTAACTTTAATAGTTATATTTGTTTGTTATTACATTTTTTTATAATTTTTGATTTTTACTAATTATTTTTGAAAATTAATAATTGTTATTTGTAGTTGTGAATAATAATTCAAGAGTTCCATTTTCAATGTGACCTTAATCGCACTTTATAGAAACTATTTGGAATATATGTATGATTATACCCTAAGCAATTAATAATTAATATCAGTGTACTATTTGAACAGCGAATTGAAAACGCTTTTAATTTAAAGCACTTGCGATGAATTAAGAGCTTTTAAAGTCATTAAAACGTGACCTTCTGTAACTTTCCAATCGATGAAACATTACACAGTAATGAATACAGCCTGCAAACTATTACTGCTACTGTGAGTCCCAACACTAGCTAAAACCTATTTAGATAGTGTGTGTCTTTATTTATCTAACATTATTTTGTATTATGTTACTTTAAAGTAGTTATATTTGAAAGGACTACGGAAATATAATTGAATGCGAGTTTAAAATATCAAAATATATACCAAGTAAAATCTCGTGTAGTTTATTTTAATAAACATGAGAAAAATTTAACTTTAAAATATTAAGTTTAAAGTGATATATAACTAATGTAGGGTATGTGAAATGCTTTAAGGTTGCAAGTAGTTGAAAATTTATAATTTTTAAATTTTGTGGGTTTACTTTGTTAGTCCGGTTATATTAGCAAACATATGCTAAATTGGGGAAAAAATCCCAAAGTTTTGAAACTTGACATAGTTGCTGATTCGAGTGTCCTGAACAACATACTAAAATTCCCCGAAGGAGGAGGGTGATCGGGAGGTTTGGGAGCCATTAAAGGTATTTGTTTACACATGTTCTTAAATAACTCGATACATATTGAGATAAACCAACCCTAAACAAAATTTAAATACAGTAAATTCCCTTCAAAAAGATCCTATTCATTTTTCTCGCACTCGCTAAAGTTTTGAAGATATAGTCCGTGGAAAATACAAAAATTAAAATATCTGAGTTGTTGGCTTAATTTGTACAATTGTACAACCAACTTAGCCAAAGTAGGAGGAAAAGTCCAAAATTATGAAACTTGGCATAGTTACTCATTCGATAACTGTACTGTAGTTACCGAACAACATACTACAAAGGTTATACAAAATAATTCCTCCCGGTTCTATTTTTCTGACAACTGTTATTCATCCAACTTCTAATGCAACGATTTTTTCGACTAAACATATAATTAATTACAATTTGTAAATTATATAAAACGTTTTAGTAAATAACTTTCTGCTCTCTAAATTTCATAAATTTCAAACATCTACAAACATCAAAATAGATAATTATTTTACAGTTTTATTACATAATTTAATTTGAACTCACCTCACTCTATTACACATTCTAAAATTTCATGCAAACCAAAATTAAAATATTACCAGTTTTCTTCTGATGTGATCTAGCTTTGACCGTTTGACTTTTTGCTGTCCAGCATTTTATCCCTTTCTTTCATTTCACTTTGTGTCACCAGGAAAGGTTTTCATTGCACAATACCCAAGACTGTGCCACACTTTTTGCGTGTTTCGTTCATATTTAACTTTAAAAAGTCGCAAAAATTTACCCCCCACCCAGGAAAAATGTGACCAGGCCACGTGGCACACAATCATGTTTGTCAATCACAAGTTTTAAAAATGAATACCAGTGGTGCATACCGTTTGGGAAATCAGATGTAATCATAGTTTTTCTTCACTCGTGGAGCACAACTCATGGAGAATTCATGCTCCCCACCATCGATTACATCTCTAATCAGCTATACGTATTCCGTACGATAATATCGGTGAGCAAGTACGAGCGCTTTGAGACACAAAGCAGTACCGTGCAGCACAGTTTACATTGTCTCAGGTATTCGTTTTTGCTCCTCTCTTTTACTCATTCTGGACGAGCCAAGCTGAACCGGTTAGTATACCGAAACTTAAAAATCAAATAGATAGTTGGTTGATAAGAACCAAAACTTATCAACATGTGTAAACACTGGAACTCAATATATTGCCTCAACGAGTAATACTGACAATAAAGGTAAGAAGTTACTTTTAAGTAACTTTTAACACATTTATTAAATAACGGAATCCTCATTGTACAACTCCAAACAAAAATATAGTCAGGTTGATTAACTGTATACTCTACTTTTGTCACTGTGAGAAGGGGTCGTGCGAAAGAGATGGACACATTTTGTTAGTGAACAGAAAGTGTTAAACCTAGTGTTTTATTTATAAATATATATAATTTATAATTATATTGTTGATAAATAATTATAGCTTCATATTTAATTTATAAAGGGCACACGTTTATATTTACATAAATATTTATAAAGTTTAAATAGTAAAATATGTTCTAAGTACGTAGTAAATAAAACATTTAGTAATTAATTGTAATTTCAAAATATCCAAGGTCAACGTAACATGAGCATTTCAAAATACAAACTTCAATTCAAGGTAAACACAATAACATTTGGTTTTGTAAAAAACAGCAAAAACTAAAAAGTCTGCAAATTGCAAATAGAATATAAAAACGTAGTGCAAAATAGTGGGGTTTTTTGGGGAAATAAGTTATCCACTGATTGACATATCTTTTGCGCATGTGTTAAAGTTATGAGGAGAATGTGTTCTTGGAATCCACAAATAAAGTAAAGTAAATCCTTCAATAATTTTATCCTATTTAGTTTTCTCACAAAAATGTAGTGAATACTACGTGCCATTCTTAGTTATCAAATTCAAGAAAGAATTATTCAAACAGTCCACCACTAATTAGTCAATCTTATGAACTCATTCGAATATTTATAAAGTTAGTGCTTTAAATTTCATTTTGTTTAATAATGAATTACAGTTATTGCTGTTTGTTTTAAATGATTTAAATCGTATATATATTTATATAATAATAACTTTCACCAACCTTGCCACAGTTAATGCAATGCAAACCTAGACACATCCACTTATGCATGAAATTTGTGTGACGATATACTTTTTCCAAACCTATATATATATAAAATCGAAAACCCACTCTCTCTCACTCACTCACTGACTGATCACAGTATATCAAAAACCATACCACCTACGAACGTGAAATTTGGTACACATATTGCTCATATGTCCTCGAGACGTACTAAGAAAGGATTTTAAAATATGTGATCTCTAAGGGATGAAACAACCCCTAAAACAATAAATATTAATTGTTTTATATATATATAACGGATAAAACTTATGCAATGCGTGAAAAATTGAGTTTTGTTGAAAAACTGCAAAAATCAAGATTTCATAGCAGAAGTTGAGGTGCACCCTATACTTAACTAGATTAGAATACGACAAGTCCCGGCCAAATGTACTGAGTCAACAGAGATGGACTTTTATCCTGGAACTTGTTTCAAGTTGCTTAAAAGACTTAGAAAAATTAGTTATTTTTATACAGGAATAAGGTGTTAAATAAAATTATAAAATTGATGAATTGTATGGGTAAATGTGAAACACGGGAGGTGGAGACATTGTTCATGGAAGTCACAATTTTGTAGAATAAAAAATGGTAAAGTTATAAAGAGTTAAAGTTATAGAAAATTCTCAAATTTCATCAAAGTTAAATGAAAAAGATATTTTTGAAAAGACTAAGAAAAGTTGAATAAAAAATGATAAATAACAAATTAAGAAATTTTTGGTATTTTAAAAGTTAGAGATAATTGTTAAAGTTTGAAGGTGAAAAAGCACCTGAAAAAATGAAAAAGGGAAAATGAAAAAGTAAACAAGTTTTAAAGGAATAAAAGTTTTATAAGATAAAAATTTTGTAAATGGTTAATTAATTGAAATAATAGGTAAAAAAGGTTCACACTTATGTTTTGCTAAAAATAAAATGAAAAAGGTCGTAAAATTAATAACATAGTGTTAAGAAAGCAATAGGGATATAAAATTGTAAATCTCAATCTAAAGTATCAATTTTAAATTAAAAATTCAAATCCAAAAGTAAATGTTAAATTTGGCAATTTTACAAGTCCCAAAAGCAGAAGAAAAATCTTCGGACAGAAGTGAAATTTTGGCTAGTAAACTATAAAACGATAACCAACAGAGAAGAAGAAAGAAAAAAGATTTTCCTTCAAAACCAGAAAAGTTTTCGCGAGGAAGCAGCGCCATAAACGAACCAAACGTCGTAGGACCATCACTCAAGTTTGAAAAGAAAGGAAAATGTACCAGGAATACGATTACGAAAACCGCAATTCCATAAAAGCAGTTCCAGGAAAACTACAAGGAAAATACGTAAGACAATAGGATAGAATGTCTGTGGTGGGGAAGGCTGATAGCTGGTGGCGATGTCTAACGAAGAAGTTAGTGGGGGTAATACCAACCCAAAAACTAAAGAAAGTAATACAAATCGCATGGCGAGATATCGAAAAAGGGATAGAAGAAGCCGGGAGATAGTTGGTACTCGAAAGGCGGCAAAACAGTGGATATAAGCGAAGTACAGCGGGAGACGCGCATCTATTCATCATTGGATCTATTCATCATTAGACCTATTCTATTCAATAGTTCCTTTCGTTCATTAGATACAGTATCTATTCATCATTAGTCTACTCTTCATTAAGTTTATTCTTGAAGACGCTGGAAGGACTTGTTACTAGTAAGATATGTGTTAGAAGAAACTGCAAGGTTAAAGTAACGTATTGGTATTTAGAAGCAGTGTTTTATAAAGACAGTCGTACCAAATGTGCAAATCAAACAGTGAATATTTTAATTAATTATAATATTATGCAATATAATATTTCAATGAACAGTTTTCTTAAAAATTTATCAAACGTAAATTCAAATTAAATAAATGAACAAAGACAGTGTAGAATCAGTTATCATTACAGACAGTAAAAAAATAATTGAACAGTTTCAGTGAATTACGCCATAATTAATTATATAGCAGGTGCGTCTAAACGATTATAAATGACGTAGTCTACGATAATCACTGGACTGGTGTAATGGCAATAACTGGAACATCACATGGACTTTGAAGTACTACTGGAATAAGAAGCGGAAACCAAATCAGGGAAGGCGCTAGAAGACTTCAGGGAATTTCTAACCAGGCAAAAGCTGAGACCACGGGAGACGTTCAACCGCATCAACGATAACCGGACTTCAGGGAAGCTGTTTTACCATCAACGTTCCTGGGAAAGGTGTTCAGAGTCCAGGGTCGCAGTAATAAAAGGTCTGTCAGAAAAGTTACGATATCCCCTATTAAAATATTGCCTGAGTTAAATTTAAATAATTATTCATACTGGGTTGAGATAATAAAGTTAGTTTTTTCAAATTATAAACTTATAAGTCTTGTAAACTAAATAGTTAAAATCATTTTCATAATTAAATAATTAAATAATAAATATTAAAAGAAAGAATAATTAAGTATAAATAAATAATAAATGGTTCTACCTAAAAGAGATAAAATTGATGTAAATAGTAAATTTGGTTTAAAAGTTATGTTTTTGTAGTGGAAGGAACCACAGAAAATTTTGAGTTTTTTATTGAATAAATTTTCTTTTGATTTCAATTAATATAAATAATTTACCTTGTTCAAGATATTCCTATTATCTAAGTATCCTGTATGATAAGTTGTTTTCAGTGTATGATCAATATCAAAGGGCTAAATTGCAAAGTTGGCAGTTCCAAAGAAATTTCACAAAGCACAAATAATTTAATTATTCTAGGTAAAGTTCCACTGTTCTCACTCCTCAGAGATTGTCAAATAAATATAAAATTAATTATTGAGCTGAGCAGATTTAAATTTAATAGTAACTTGAATAACTGGAAGGAATTTAATAAAATATGTTTATTTAAGGTGACTATAGACATAGTTATCTTAACCAGAGTTATATCACCTAGGCTATTAAAATTAATTTGCCTTATACTTCCAGTAGGTGATATAATCTCTTTATTCTGTAACAAGGTAGGGAAATCCTACAGACAGACAAAAACGCTAGCACAAGTCTGCCGTTGCAGAGTTAGCGTCGGGGAAGACTTGACGTTGCAGAGTTGGCTCCCGAATGTCGTTAAAAGGTCTGTCGTTGCAGAGTTGGCGTCGCAACGTGGGGCCAAAGGAAAACAAAAGAACGCCCTCAGCGTCGTTACAACTCTGGCCGTTGCAATATCTAAAACCATAACGCCTAGGATCGTGAAATTTTATACACATATTGTTCATATGTGCTAGAGGCGCAGTAAGTAAGGATTTTAAAATATTAGTATACGTTGAAACAACTCCTAAAATAATAAATACTGATTGTTAAATAGATAACCTCAAACACCATATCACCTAGGAAAATGATATTTGGTACACATATTGCTGATAGGCGCTAGAGGCGCAGTCATAAAATGTTTTAAAATATTTAGCATTCAAGGGTTGCAACAACCCATAAAACAATAAATATATTTTGTTATGCTTTTATTAAAGTCGGAAAGATGAAATTTTGTACATTTATTTTTTACAAGGTACGTATAAATAGAAACCAGATTTACATGTTGTTACGTGCAGCTAAGGGATGAAAATATGATTTATAAAACTTCCATATAACCACGTTTTTTTGTTCGCCCTTTGGCTGTCGTATCACCAGAATGAATTTACACGTGAAAAAGCTACATATGACTGGATGTGGGGGAAACATCCGTTAATTAAATCCACTAATGCTACTTTCAAAGATTGTCCTTGTGCTTTTTTATCGCCATGGCAAAGCAGACATTGACGGTAAACTGCAGTGGTTTAATCTGAAAATGTTAGTCAGAAAAATCAAAGGAATTTAGGGTTCAAAAACTGTTTTTCCTTCACCACAGAATGTGCATATGGATGCTTTAACCACATCCATATGTAAGGCCTTAACTTGCAGACTGGTTCCGTTACAAAGTTTTGGATGGATCAAATTTCGTTACAACATTATTGGAGTCCCAACTTTGAGGCAGAGATTGTGAGGAGGAATTCATAGCGGGTTCCAACTCCAGAGAACCCTACAAGGAACTCTACAGGGAGTGAACAGCTTCCTCCAAATCAACTACAGAATCTGCATACGATCTTTCACCAACTCTGAAGAAAGTTGATCCAATACAGAGTCTTTATCGGTGTCTGAGGAGTCGTTCTTTGGTGATACAATAGCTCTTTCTTTAAAGTTGTATTTGTGTAGTTTGTTCAAGTGGAAGTGGATACTTTCAGTCAAAGCGTTTAGGTCTCTAGCCTTACTCTTCAAGTAAATTACCAAACTCTTTTGGAAGAAGTAAGTTGAAAACTCCTCTTATCCAAGATAACCTTTGAGATGAACCCTGATGTTGACTCGCAAGGATAGAACTTGGATCTTTGGCCACAGATAGGATGATTTAATTCACGCTCTCATCTAATCATCTCGGGATCCCCGAGGAATGAAAGGTAGGGTTCTGCCCACCCATTAAGAGTTTACTACTTCGGATGTCGTGAAGAGTTCTATCCAATTCTTCTACATATCCCTTGTGAGCCATGGTAACCTCATCCTAAACAATAAACTTACACTCCCTAAGTGAATGTGCTGCATCACACTTCTTTGAAATGTTGCACAAAGTAGTCTCGATATGGTTAAAGTTGATATTAAGTTTGAAGCCTAAGTGAGCTGTCTTTCCAAAGTCTAACAAAGTTGCCGCTATACCAGAGGAAGCTACAAAAACAATGATTGTATTTTATTTCCTTACTGTATCAAGCATTAGATTGATCAAATAAGTTTCCCCTGTTCCACTTGGGGCATTCAGAAGAAAAGCTGCCCAGAATCTAAATCATCGCTTATAATCACTTCAGAGTAGACTTTAATTTGTTTAGAGTTTAGCTTTGTCACGTTTTGACCGATTCAGAAAGATGGATGACGTAGTAGGACATTTATTTGAGGTACTCACGATTGACATTTAGCAAGTTTGCATCATATACGGTGAGGGAAATCCAAACTGTTGCAGTGATAGGTTTGACACTCAAAACACAGTACATTCTAGATGAAGCAAGCATTTGTTCTAGACAACATTCATAAAGGCCACTATGACAACCTCTTGCACTCTGTATCCAGTTTTCTTTTTACATCGTCTGATAAACTGTCTACTTATTAACCAAAGGATCAGACAGTTGGAAAAAACTTACAACACAGCTAACAGTTCTCAGATTTTTCTTGGAGAGTCAGAGATTGCGTCTTCTTCCAGAGTAAAGTCCCAATGAGTATCATTCTCCAACAACCCCAGATCTCTGCAGGTAGACTGGTAATTTGGGTGAACCACTCACGACATCTTTTTGAAGTCATCAAAACAAGTGGGCACCCGTACCTAGTAAAGATAGAGTTGCAAGTAGTAGCATTTGGCATTATTAGGATTTACAGTGTAGACTCTGCCAAGCACTTGGTCTAATTTCACTACTAGATGGCCAGGCACTTCTTTTTTATGCTAAATTTGTTATTTTTCCATACATAACACGCCAGGACTTAACTGTACAGAATAATTCTTGCAAAATAATCAGATTTACAAAGTTAAAAATGCCAGGGGTGTGATTTTAGGTAGTTACTAAACTTTATCAGCTCCCTTATCAGATGTAAAAGTAAACTCTTTGGCCGTTCTCGAGATAAACAAAAAGTTGCATAACGAGTAGGGGGGGGGCTCTCATGAATGGGCAAGCTTAGGATTTTTCAAGCAGCTTCAGAACTACTGACATAGCTTATCTTTCTTCATACTTTAATATCTCATCCCACTTGTTCTCTAAACTCTGCTTGATAACTTCCATTATTAAGTACTTTAATAATAATATATATTTTATGGTATTCACAAAGTTGCACAGCACAACATTTATGTAAGCCACGAAGAAACGAGGCACCACTGAGTTGTACGGAACTACACATTTATTGTAGATTTGGACTCCTTTTATTTCAACGGCATAATATGCATCATCAGATTTGAAGAGCTCCAATACTGGGAATAGCTGTAATCTCCAGTCTGAGTATCCTTAGATAGTGGACGTGGACATCACTCTCTGCACGAACCATTGAGCATATAGTTTATCTAAACATTGAGTTTCTGTTCAGATTTCCAAATTGGCCGTGAATCATCGTAGACATCACTTGTATTGATAGTATCATCATACCCGTTACAGCTTTTGAAACACTACGTTTTAACCCTAGAAGTGGTGATGGTAATTACCTAGGATGACAGGGAATTTTTTGCGTTATAAAATCTTTTTTTTTTTAATTGCCAAATATAGTAATTATATTACAATACAAAATTGTTCAATAGCTTAATAATGTGTACATAAAGATCCAAATAATTCATATATATGCAACAAAAAATTTAGTGATGTAAAACTTTAAAAGTTATTAGCTGCGGAACAATGTGCTGTAGCTCAATTAGCTCAATGTATCAATTGAGCAACTAGCGGTATCATTCAACCTTGTGTCGATGTCAGTAGTCTACACAAAGATGTGTATGGAAGGTTCGCATATGCGTAGGTCGATTTGCTCTGAGCGTTTTGTTGCATCGTGTTCAATCAGGAACTAGGCGTCCGGCACTGCTTCAAATGCTCTACGGTGCTGTAGAGCGCTGTACAGCATTTGGTCTGCCAGTGTGTGGCGTCCCATTTGAATACATAGAGATTAAAACAACGTTACACAAACTCTCACTTATTCAAGGCATACAAGGCATTCAAGTTTCAGACGACGCGGCGTGATCCGTTAGGCCGGCCACACACCGGATCAAACAAAGTGCCTTGCGACAAAACGTTTTGTCTGACGTCGCTTGATGCGGTCGAGTTATCATAGCTTTAAATGATTCACGTGCACACCACATTGAATGCGACATCAGAAGCTTCAAGGCGTTTTTTCCATGTCTGGCGAAGGTCGCCTCAATTTCGTCAAAACACTTTCAAACAACAGGCTTTTGATTATGCGTGGCGTTGCTGCAACACTCAATTCTGCTTGCTCCTGTCTTCTGTTGTATTGTATGGTAGTGAGCAAAGCCATATGTTGTGTTTGTACTTAACGTGGCTGAATTTAGTGAGGAATACTGAATTGAAAATTGTGTTGTTGATGTTGACAGGCTAATTTTGTCACATATCCATAATATTCAGTTAAAAAATATGAATTAATAAATAAATACTGTTTTAAGCTATTTCGTAAAACACTTCACTGTTCTACAACAAAAGATATATACAAAGATTTGTTACCTTATTTTTAATAACGAAAATAATAAAGGGGTTTAAATTGACTTTGTGAACACTTAAAGATTGCCCAAAAATGGAAGAACAGTTGGCTTTGTTATTTCTATAAGTATATAGATATATTCCATTTTTAGTATAAAGTGTGTAATCATTTTGTTGTAAGTCATATTTACAAGTAAATTTTTAAATACATTCTCATTATTTACCATGAATTGTTGTCATTTTGTAGTCACTTAGCGGACATATCAAAATTCAAGTTAATGTGAGGATTTAAGTTATGCGGGATCCATCGCGTCATTAGTACATTAACACAGTACTAATACTCTGCAGTTGTCTCACCCTTGTCTACGGTTGCATCTTGGAAAGGCCACATTATCTCGTTAGTATTGGAATTATAATCACATTCACTATAAGATGAACTTATACATTGCATTGTCCTTCCCCAATGATTATATATCTTATATTAGCTGCCTACTCTTAGAGTGTTACCTTACAGACTGTAACTCATAAATTTTACATAAATGAATACAATTACCAGCAATATATTGTTCTTTTATAAACAGATAAATAGGTTTTGATAAAAACGTTTGAAACTGAAAGTAAGTATGTTACATATACACAATTTTCACTGGTACGTATTCCAAGTAATTAAATCCAACTAGGTTACAAGGTATTTGTGCTTTATCTGTTTTGGCCTTTATCCGTGGACAACTTCTAACCTACCTACTAACTTCTACCTTCCACCGAAACATTGCACCGTTTCGATGTAAAAATACTAGAGGCTGCGCCCGTTCTACTTACCCAGCTACTTACCAGCCAATTCGGCGACCCATGGTGAAGATAATGCAAGCAGATAATAGTCTACTATTCACGGAAATTACTATAGATTGGTGATCTAATCTAAGGTAGAAATCAAAATAGACTGGACCATCCCCATTAATTCAAGAATGCATTGTAATTTAACCATTACTATTGAAATAATCAACATTTCAAAGAAATGTTAATATTAACAATCAAAGGAAACGATATAATATATTATGTAACACCAGATATTTGACTTATAAAACAATGAGCCATTTGTTTGTTTTGACCTAATCTAAAAAAAAATTGTATTTGTGAAAATTAGTTATCTGATTATAAATTTGCCAAATTGGCTGCAAATGGATGTGCTTTGGTTCATTGTTGGCTTAAGCTAAAATTGTGTTATTTTTTTATCCATATCAGCTGTAATGTGTATAATATGTAATATCAGATGTTTTTTTAAATTATAATTATTTCACACTGATTTGAATAAAAACCCCGAACCACAAAACAAGGAACAAAAACAATAACTAAACAACTAAATTGTTAAATGTTAAAACATAACTTACAATTTAGTTGTTTAGTTATTGTTTTTGTTCCTTATTTTGTGGTTCGGGGTTTTTATTCAAATCAGTGAGATTTTGTCGCCACAGTGCCTTTTATTTGTTTAATATAATTATTCGTAAAGATTCCTACAATTTCTTTAAATATTTTGCTAGATTGCCTAAATAGGTTATATGTTACGTGTTATATATGTTATGTTATAGCATTACATATTTTAAAATCAATTTCTATCAATCAGTGCAATTTGAATAATGATTTAATGTTTCAGAGAAAAATAAAGATATTGTTATATTTTAACTAAACAAACCCCTCTATACATTTGTTCAGGAAAGTTAACACTAAAGCAACATATACCGAGATTTAAAATACAAAAAATGTAGTTCACGTAGACTTTATAATACAAATCGATTTAGTTCTAAAACGTGAAAATAATTTAAATTGTATTAACAGAAAATTTAAATCTTGGATAGTATGCAGTAATAGTTTTAAAACATAATAGATAACTTTAAACAAATATTGTTTAAAGCCATCATTATTGTTATATATTATGTAAACTAAGTTTTTTGTAACTCATCCAAACCAACAATTTGAATATATAAGATTTAATGAACTTACTCCGTTATTAACTTATTTATTCTTTTCTTTTTAAGCTTTATCACTAGGATAATACATTCTTTTAGTGAACCCACAAATTTTCAATAATTTCACCTTTTAAAGTCATAATTTTACATCAAATTTTTTTAGTTTGCTTTTATGACCCATTAAAAATAAGCTTATTCCTTTAAATTAACGTATTTTTATATTAGGTAGTTTTTGCTCTACGTTGATTCTGTCAGTCAGGACAAAGAAGTTTTTGTATAGTCTTTCCGCTCGGCCGTGATACCTGACTTCTCGGAACTCAACTCCCTCTCCACTAGGTGAGTCATTGTCAAGGCAATGCCAACAGACTATTGTATGCTATGACACATTTACTGAAGATTTAGCGGTACATATGAACCTATCCGTAGCTAATGTAAGGCAGAGATCGAAATATACACGACCATCCCAAATAATTCGAATCGTGGCATGCGTTGTAATTTCACCATTATTCTTTAAGTAATCAATATCAATTTTACAAACAAATTTTGATATTACAGACTGTAGAAACAATATATAATAATTAACACTAGATGTTTGACGCATAATACAGTAATCCTTTTGTTTACTTTTAAATAATCTAGGAACAACTGTTAGTTGTGAGGAATAATTTAATGATTCTAAATTTGTCAAATTGGTTGCAAATAAACGTGTGTTGTTTTGTTGTAGGCCTAACCTAAAATTATGTAAACTTGCTCATCCAAATTAGTAGTTTTAATTATAAGTACCTGGGCGATCGACCGTCGCTAGGTATATTTTTTTTTTGGATATATATATATTTTTTAAATGTATGTAAATACGAACCGCATACTGAATAAATATGGACATTTTTGATCTTACATATATATGAACTGTTATTTAAATAAAAAACACATAGTCGTTCCTTATTTACATGACCGAAGTCGGGTACGACACCTTGCTACGACCTACCCAACTCACCCCAACCTAACTTAAATTAAATTCAATAAAACATTAAACTGTTTGTGAAATGTGACTTTTATCACCAGACTAGCTCAATCTGATAGAAAATGAGTTGGATATGCCTTTACAAGGGTAACTACTGTGCCTATTGTTCGGCCTACAGTAATAACCCTTAATATGTACATTGGTTCTATCGACAAGGTTCTATGTATATTGGTAAGTCTCGACAAAACCGCAGCAAATATAGATTTTTTGTTTGTTCCATATTTTGATGTAGTTTTATCATTGTTTGGAAATTTACGTTATTTGATATTGTTGAGTTATTATTTATTTGATATATTTGCTAATTATTTAATTAGTTTATGATTAGTTATTGTTTTGTTTAAATAAGGAAACATTTTAAAACAAATCATTGATTTAATCAAAGATTATATATTATCTTCTTATTAAAAACAGGTGATGATCACTGAAAATAAAATATAAAAATGAGCATTGTAAAAATATGTATAAACATTTTTCCCAAAGTTGAGGGTTAGTAATATATTTTGAAAGTACTAATCTCACGCTTATTTCTCAGTGCTCATATGTTTATGATTTTTTGTGTGTTTTTAAGAAGACGTATCATTAAGGTTTACTAATAGGCCTGAAACTGAAAATGTTTTATTATAGCTAATTTCTTTCTGGGAAATTATATATTTATTTTAAATACGAAAGAAAGTAAATAATAACTCTAAAACATAATCTATAGAATATTTTAATTTGTCATAATGGGCCTGCAATCTCTTCATATCTTACTTTTATAAGCATTCGGACCTAGTTTCATGTAATTAGAGGTTAAAATTAAATGTGAAAATTCCATAACTTTTTTCAGCATTACATACTTAATCGACTTTTACACTTTTTTTAAATTTTTAGTTTTAATTAGCGCAATTAGTCACGGTTGTGTTCAGAACTAGTTTTAAGTTTTTAATTAACAGTTTACAGAAGCAAGGAATTGCAATTTGAAATAGACAAGTGTGAAAGTTGAATTACCTTAATAAAGTTGTAAGAGTTGTAAATTGAATTTATTACACAGCTTAAAACTTAATGACATTAGCTTTCAAACTTTATCATTCTTGTTAAATGTATGACGATGTTATGTCTCTAATAGTCCAAGCGGTTATTTAAGATTTACTGTAAAATATATTTTAAAAATTGTGTTAAGTAGAATAATACACAGTGAAAAAACTCTATCCTTGCAGCAACACAATTAATGTTGCGGTAAAAGAAATATTTGTGTACGGGTCAGCAGGGTGTAGTTAGCTTTACTGTTAAAGTAAGCTACTGTTGATCTCTTAATATTATAGCAATGTTATTAACTTAGCAGCAAATGTAAGTTCAACAGTAAGCCTAATGTTTCTATGACATTAAGGCACTACTAACTATGTCGCAAGGCTAGTTAATGTAGTAGTGAATATAAATTAATGTAGTTATAACATTAGGTAGAGTGTTTAATATTGTAGTGTTCCTTTACTGGTAAGTTAGTTGTTATTTTCACAAAAATAATAAAATTAGGCAATACATCTACAAAATATTACACTCATATTAGTTATTGTAATCATAAGAGTAATTGCTCTGTGTGTTTCAGTATAACTAACATCCTTGCAAGGTTAGTCGATGTAGTGGTGAACTTCATACTAATACAGTTATAACACTAGTTAAGATTGTAATTACTATGTAGTATGTTTATTGTAACAATAGTTATTTTTGTCACAACAGAAACAGCATTTCTTAACTCCGATATTTTATTTCGAAATTTGTCGACAATATTTCCCCTGCATTCTAACTGTCGAGGTCCTTCAGTTAGAGGAGCTATAATACGAGTTCTGGAAAAAATAAAAATTAAGTGTAAGACAACTATAAAATATATTATATAATATACATAGTTATTAATGTATGTAGTTATTTACATAGTTAAGGACATAACATTTTTACTGTATCTTAAAATAAAGAATTCAAGCTTTAAATTACAACTTTTTAAAATGTTAACCTAAATTCTATGTTTAAAGTTACCGTATTTGATAATGAGTTCATTACTTTTAATTTAATTAATTACTGCGACATTTCCCACTGAAGATGGATATTTATTATCTTGAGTAGTAGTTAAGCTAGTTTGAAGTAACTTTTTTGTTAATAAAAAACATTCTTAGTTTTAATAATTCGTTAACAAGGGTTGATCAATCCTCGTAAACATCGTAAATTATTTTAAATACATAAATTATTTCAAATATCAGAATAATTAGTTCTGATAAAAGTAATCAAAATTCATTATCCAAATATTTGTATATGCTATTGTTAGGTTTTTGGAGAACATAAAAATATTTACAAAATAATAAAATAAGGCTCTGTCATTTCAAATGTAAAAATTCCTAAAACAATTCATGTTAATTGACTGATGCCATTGCCAGTCTAACTGAGGCTTTAATGGAAAAGTACTTCTTAAAAACCACCATACATATTAAAAATTCATTCACACATTTTTAAACAGCTAACCAACCAAACTGAATCTTTTAAAATATTTTTTTAACAAATCCTTAATTTGTTGTAAGATGTAGTTGTTATTAACAAATATTTTAGCGAAATACCTTACGTACAATTATGCTAGGTTGTTAATTTTCTTTCTTTAAGCCTTATATTTTTACTTGAAAAGATATAATATGAATGAATTGTGTGTAGTTGTATGTAGTCATGTTAAATCAGTTAAATGGAAGTTAGGTACTAAAAAATAAGTTCCTTTACATGGATTTCCTCCATATTGGATAGGGTAAGTATATCTATTTCATTTTCTGAAATGAAAGTATATTATTTGATAATAAACTAATTATGTGTAAATAGATTGCTAAAATGAATTTTAAATATTTGCCAGAATGATTATTAAAACAATAATTTAAAATATATAGAAAATAGATTAGTTATATATCTTAAAAAAGTATGACAAAGTTATGTATAACGTCAGGCAACCTCCCATAACCTGTAATGAAATTTTAACATTAAATATATTATACCGTATTTATTATGGTAGTTATTAAAATTACTGCATCTAATTATAATACTATATTCACTTATGTATATACCTGAACTTACCTTTAAAAATTGTAATATAATTTTGAAATCCCCATGACGTCAACAAAGATTATACATCATCATCCATGTATGTTGAAAAAACAAGAAGATCGATAACGAAGTACTTTAGTTATAGCTGTTTGGTGTGGTCTTTGTTGTTACTTGTTAGTCTACCGAGTACTGAAGAGAAACTGAATTCAAATTTCGTAAAAACGTGAGAAACTGTAATTGTGGACAGGGTAACTCTAAAACAGGAAAAGGCTACCGTCTAAAGGATGTAGGCCTACAGCGGATGTAACCCAGTTCACTGCATAAATAACCGCCTTTATGCCTTGTAAGTAAGCTAACATTGTGAACATATTAAGATATTGTTTTCATTCCGTTTTTAAGATGTATATTACGTTAGATTTACCTTATAGTTACATTGACTAATTTAGTGACTGCAATCATCGCCTTTACGTATATTAAATTAACTATGACATTTTACTACATTAGAGTTTACAGTAAAACTCAACATTAAAAAAACCTTACAGCAATGCAAATATTTCAAGCTCTAAAGTAACCATGACATTATAAATGTTACCATGACAGAAAAACTGTTAACATTAATTTTAACTTTGCAGTACGGTTAGAGTTTTTTCAGTGCATTTATTAGAAGTTGTGTCTATAAATTAATAACGTATTTTTTATTTATAGACAAAAGTAGGATAAACAAAAGCATATTTCAGTCAATATTTTCTTTCCCGAAGTAGATTAATATAATTAAAACTCAAATATGCAAATCATTAAATGTCATCTCTATGCAGACTGAACTGGCAAATATTAAGGCAAAGAGCTTGGCTATAAAAATAGTGTCACAAACTTTATTAACCCTTTATCAAAGTTCTTTAAACCTTTATTCAAATTCATACAGGCTACAAAGAAGAATTTACCACTGAACAATTTATTCCACAAGTTATTTCAGATTTCTGGCAAACATTTCCAGTATTATTATTATATTCAAATCAGAGTGCAGCAAATCAAATCTTCCCTAAGAGCTTGTAAAATATTGAATCATAGATTCTGACGGAAATCTCTCAACTGCTTTTATATTCCCAACAACTTAACATATGTGTTAGTCCATTGGCATTCAAATGAAGAAAACATACGTTTTATTTTAATTCCCACAAGTTTGTATTCTTCAATATGTTACGTCACGTTTCAACATTTACTGAATTTTATCCCATTATAATCACACTAAATAGAATTTTGCTTTTTGGTAGAGGTTATGTACGATTTTCATTTTAATTAATATACCCAAATGAGATCTTTTCCCAAGTTTTTCATTCGTCATAAACATTGTAGAAAAAAGTCTACAAATGTGCACCATTATGGAAGGGGATTTGGAACGTTGAAAGGGTGGACAACTGTTATTTGCAATATCGAGAAAACAGTGGACCTTTTAAACATAAATATTAAAATGGGAAAGTTGTAGCTTAGGAAATTACCTTGTTTGACTTAATACGACCTTGTTAGTGCATTAGATTACATGTTATAAAACAAATAAAAAAACAAAATGAAAAGAATTAAAAGTCATTATCGGCATAAGAAGGCGCTTTGTAGCATAAGAATGAAGTCATACAAATTTGCTCGACCTTCCACCCCAATCCAAGTAGGTTATTAGACTGAGCTTAAAGGGAAAATAGTGATTAAAACTTGAATTAAAAAAATCGTACAAGATATTTTTTAATCTTCAGTAATTGTAGTTTTTGTAGAGAACTTTGTTTTTAGACATGAGTACCTTTTTGGGGCATTCGTGGGTATTTGTGAAGATTTAAAAAAATAAAAAATAAAAAATGTTTAATGGAAAACTAGCCTGACCCTCACTTGGGCGAATTTAATTGCGTGAATTGTTTACTTTTTTATTCCAAACAGAGTCTTTGTGCTCAATTTTAAGTACAAAAATAATGTTTTTTTCACACTTTCAACTCAATGGAGCCTATTTTCCGATGATACAAATTATTGGAATTGTTCTACAATGAGAATGATCAAAATATCTCACGAGGGTATTAATCATAATAAATGGATTATTTTGTAACATATTACCCGCAGGAATAATATTTTATATTATATTTGATGTAGGAATAAGGTTATTTACCAGGCTATTAAAGAAAAGGAAAGCATTTACACAGAGTGTTCCTAAAGTCCCTTTAACAGCACTCATTATTTTTGTTACTGAAAGTAAGTTAACAAAGCTTTGTAATATCTTGTGTTGCATAACAGGACAAACGTTTTGTCATATCTGACACACTATGATTTTTGGGGCTTAGGGGGTAAGGGGGGCTTACTATTTCAAATATAAAGGTAGGTAATGCAATACACAATTGAAAATCTTTTTAAAATAGAAATACAATGGAGCAAACTAGAGCTTAATCATTTACTTCCTTTCAAAGTAATGGACAATGTTCTTGAAAATAACATACAATCTACTTATTCCTAATATCAACAAATTAATGACCTGCTTTGATGTTATGATTACATCAATTTACAGAACTTTGATTGTTCATTACTTTGAAACGAAGCAAGATAGTAAGCTCTAGTTTGTGCCATTCTGCTTCTCTTTTAATAAGCTTTTCATGGCTTATTACATGACCTACCTTTATATTTAAAATATATTACGCCCTAGCCTCCTCAAGCCCCCAAAATCATAAAGGTTCAGATATGTCAAAAAAAATCCTGTTATGCAACACAAGATATGTGCACAATTTAGTTAATTTATTTTCAATAAACAAATTTATGAAGCCGGTTAAAGTTACTTTTTTAACACTGCATATGTTTCCATGCTATCAAGGTACGCTGTGGTGGCTATAAGGTCACTTCCGGTGGTTCTTTATGATAAGTGTCTACACATAAAATGGTATCTAGAAAACACTAATAATTAATTAAATGCATTTTAAAGAATAATAAATGCAAATTGAAATCTTTCACATATTAATATATTTTTAATAGCCTACGTCACTAATTAAATACATCAAATAATTTTAATTGCACTCTAGTTACTAAACAATTTGATTAGACAAGCTTTCTAGGAAATTTAAATTTTAAAGTGAATAAATAAATTTATATAATACGTCTTTAGAATTTATTGAATCACTAGAATGGCATGATTTAGTCATACTATTGGACGTAATCTATTCTTATTGCAAATATCACTGTGTTTAAACAGTAAATTAAACTGAACTTATATATTTTTTAAGATAATTATAGAGTTACATTTTCTAAACAGTTAAATTGTCCATACATTAAGAACGAGCAAATCCTTACAATAATGAAAACTTGAATAAACTCCAAAATATATGAAGAAAACAAAAATAAATTTGTAGACTGCTACAGGTAATATGGACTAAATATGTATTACTGAATATGAGTAGATGAGCTATTGCGACTCTTATGTTAAGATATATTCTTGCTATTGGTCAATGAGTTTCAATGAGTCATTAAAAATATTATATATATGTGTATACGTGTTGCATTGTATATAGTGTCCGCATTTTACGTTAGATTAAGTCTAAATTTTGATTTCTCGTCCTACACAAACACAATCCAAAGATCTGCGAACGATAATGTGTTACACATACCACGTCGTTTTGCGAAGTAAGCACAACACTTCTCACTTCAAGTCATTGGATGGTAGCTAATATTTTCATAATCAACCTCTCTGAGTGCTGCAGTAACACAGGTTGACTAATCAGAAGAATACTGTTCAATATTGCAGTAGAATACTATTGTATAAGATTTACCAGCAATACCTCTTTACATCTGCAATTGATCTTTACTTCAACATACAAGGTGGATAAAGTCATCTAGTTATTTTGTAATTACCATTTATCCCATCTATAAAACCTTTCAAGAATAAAAAAAAATCGCAATTTAGCCAATCCTGAACACCCTATGAATGTTTATCTTTATATATGTAAATAGTGTTAAATCTTATATATTATGATTGTTTAATTTAATGGACACCTTCAAAAGCGAGTGAACCTACGTACGCCTGTAAGTAGTAAAATAGCATGGCACATACGAATGGTCGTTTAACCCTCGAGAACTCGCGCAGTATGTTGTAACACTAGAACTGGCATGCGGTGTTCTGTACCGCACTGTATTAGTCAGACGCTAGGACAAAATAACTGCGTTATTAATTGCATTTTATAGTATAATTTAAAATTTAAAGAATTGAAGAACGTATTTACATGTAAAATAAAATAATAAAAAAACATTTTACAAATTAATGTTTATACAAAAAAAATACAACAACGAACACTGGCGCGCGAAAGAAACGACCGCACACAACGCAAGTGTTTAGTAAA
>JAGFPH010006334.1:28810-80865 GCA_018207615.1 Philaenus spumarius
AGGTGCCGCAAAGGGCTTAAAGTTTATAAAAAAAATGGAAAAATAGCAAAATCTCAAACTTTTTAATTTAAAAAAAATGGGTTTCTAGTGCTTATATTGTAAAAAAATATGTTTTTAAATACTTATACAAGCACTAGAAGTTGTACGAAAATATTAACTTCAAAATATAACTTAAGAAAAATATTTTTTTATTTAGAAAAAAAAATAGAATTTTTGATTATTTTGAAATTTGTGCTATCTATTTTTAACATTATTGTTTAAGAGTATTAAGGTTGAAATTAAAGATTTTCAAGCTAAATACATCCATCTTTATTAAGTAAAACATATAATCCCATCAAAATACATTTTTAAGGATGTTATTAGTTCCTGAACAAAAACCTTTTAGGATTACGAATGTTAAAGCTTCAAAATATTTGTTTTAATTCATAGACAATTTAAATTGTTTCTTTGTATCAAATTTTGGCATGTTTTTACGTGAATCAATTTTTGCTCTGATAAATCCTTCTCTTGCTGTTGAACCACATACACTTTGAGCAGATTCAGTCACCAATTTTACAGCTCTCTCCACAGCTTGAGTGTGACAAGGAAACCTGGGAAAGTCAATAAGCGGGTCCTCTTCACTTGGTTGAGCTTCAGATGTCTTCTTTATAAATCCTTTCAGAGATTCACAGGAAACATGTTTTACCAAGGGGGGTTCAGCTATGTCATTTTCAGCCCATGAAATCATGTCGATGTAATCCTGTGAGTTAAAGTTTATCTGTGGAATTTTAAACTTCCTGACTCCGTCACTAATTTCTGTTCTTGCTTTTAAAATGCGCCGTAAGCCGAGTTCTCTTACAGTTTTGCGCTCGTCACATATCATAGATAAAAGGAGATTTTCTGCAGCAGCGAAATACCCATTTCTTTGTATAACTGGATCTATAACCTTCTTTAAATCATCAGAGAGATATCGTGAATATGAGATTAGCTTAAACAGATGTTTGGAGCCATTAGTACATGAAGGTTTCAACTTAATATTAAACCATACAGGTGCATACACTTTAACAATGTACGCAACCAGAGACTTAAGGCTTTTAGTTAGACTTTCAGTTGCCACATACAATCTAAGTATACGGTTTGCTAATGTAAGCCACCTAGAGTGAGCAAGTTTTCCAGGGTTCCTCAAAGATAGATCTTGAGAGCAATTTCCACTTGACACCTCGATACACATTTCCCATAAGTACTTCTGGTCTGTACTTAAATCGTTTGTGTTATCCAAAACAGGAAGGTTATTTTCAATTGGTGAGAAAGTAACCACAGGGAGATCAGCACAGTGTTCAAGCTGTTGGCCTATTTCACCTTTAAACTCATTTGGTCCCTTCGTTTTACCATCTAAATGGCAAAAAAAATGTCGCAATGGTAACTCGTTTCCATGGAACAGACAAACTAACCATTGTAATGGTCTTCCGATTCCATTTTCCATCAAAGAAATCACACCATTATTATGTCCGGCATTTACAACAGTTCCATCACACCCAAAAGTTAAAAAGTTGTTTGTGGTGTACTCTATTTTCCAGAAACTCCATTACACTGTTCGCTATGTCTTTTCCAGTGCCGGATTTGGGTGTTACGTGCCCTAAAAACTTAAGAGTTGGGTTCCTCTATTAGTGAAACATGTTCTTTTGAAATAACTTTTTTATAAAACTTACTTCCTTTCTTTTCTTGCACAATTGTTTTGTCTTTTCTTCCATCAAAAAAAAAAGCCCTCTATTTTCGTTTATCTGGCCATGAAGACTATTGTTCGAGAGATCTCTTCGATTTTTTGACCTTTAACGTCTAATTTTCATTCTATCTATCACTTTGGTTTTATCTTCCTCCGTGATAATACCTAAATCCTGTATCCTCAAGGCAAGGGCAGTCGGGCACTAACACACCTTTTCCATCGATGACTCATAGGCCTACTACCGTATTTCAATTCAACTATAAACTTTTATTATATTTCAGTTCATATTGAGACGCCACATTAAACATTTTTGTTGAACTCTTAATTGTATAAATACTTTTCAAAATAGCTGCAAACACCGTGTTTTTACAAAATTTCATCGCTCTTGCGGCACCTCAAGACACGCTCCAAAAATAAAAAATAAATAAATTTTCACCTTTTTTGACAATAAAGTATGTTTGTTATGGTATTTCAAATTGAAAAAAAATATTTAAATGTTTTTATAAAAATCTTGAAAATTTGGTAAAAATTGCTATTTTAAGAAACTTTGTCCCACTTGCGGCACCTTAAGATATACTCCAATATTTTTCATATTTTTTCTTTATCTTTCCAACACCAAAAGGCAACTTTTCCACGCTATTACAAATGGAAACCGAAACTTGTTTTTTTCGTTCCACCCTACTGGACAGCTCTATTTACCTGGTCACCCAGTGAGACGCGAAGGAGCACGTAATGTCACGCTAACCTCACCACTCAACCCCATACCATCACTTAAGTCAATGGACAGTGAACAATGTTATTTTATTTCGTGTGCGTGTTCATTGTTGATTAAAATCAACATTTTTAAAAGAAAAGAACGTAACAATTTAAAAAAAGAGAAATAAGAAGATTAATGAGTTTGTCAGTATTCCAGTTCATGATCGATGTAGTAAAAACAAACAACATCTACCAGCTTTTTTGTGTAAAACTAATTAAAAATATAAAACAATGTATTATTGTAGTTATAATTAATTGTTTATATATATATATATATATATATATTTTTTTGTAGAAAACTATATTGCTAGGTGTTAAATATCTCCAAGTTAAGTGCTTTAGCACTTAAAAAATTATGAATATTAAACCATTATTTGGTTTTATGTTCTGATTAAAACATAGGCCTATATTTGTATGCTGTGAAAAAGTTTCTCGAAATGATCCAGCAACGAAAACAACCGACAACGAAACCGCTGACAGTTTATTTTCGGGCTGTAAAAATATACGCAAAACGAACATGCAACGAAAACTGATAACGAGACCATAGACCATTTAATTTCGGGTTGTGAAAAGATACCCAATAGGAACCAGCAACGAAAACAACTGATAACGAGACCACTGACTGTTTATTTTCGGTGGTGAAAAAGATACAAAAAATGAACAAGCAACGAAAACAACTGATAACGAAGATCACTGACCATTTATTTTCGGGCTTTGGAAAGATACGCAAAAGAAGCAACTAATAACGAGACCACTGACTGTTCATTTTTGACCTGTGAAAAAGATACGCAAAAGGTAACACCAACAAAAACAACTGATAACAATAATACTCTTACTTTAACGACCAGGTATATTGACAACCCACTTAAATTATTGTTCAACTTCACTTAGGTTTTGTTGTTTTACTTCAAGGTAGTGTTATTCATGAGTGTTTGAACAGCAAGTTTTGTACCTCGTGCCAATGTTTTTAGAATAAGTTTTTTATAATCAATAATCATTTATGTTTGCTGTAGAATTTTTAGTTTCGTATTAAACTTAAGTTTGAAATTAATTTTGCATTTTATATTCGTTTATGGTGATTAATATAGGCCTATAGACTATAAATTTATTTTCAATTGTGTAAAGTGATTTTTTTAAGTAAAGTAATTTTGTAGGCTATAAATTGTATCAGTAATATTCTATTGAAATTTCATTTAGTGTTATTCTAATGCCTTTTTTAAATGTGCAAACTTTATTTTATTTAGTGCATTATTCTTTAAAAGCTTAAGTCATAATATAAACTAATTTGCTACGTTGATGAAATTACTTTGTGTAAATATAAAATTATCATCTATTTAAAACTGCTGATGGTAACGTCGACAAGCTTCCCAGTTTAATCTTTATCGGTTATTCATTAAGTGTGCTCATCCATTTACTTGTCAAAATTGTGTATTAAAATAATATAAAGTTATGATGAATTAAGTTTTTTCAAGGTTACGTACCCGGTATTTGTTAGAATCTATTGAGTTGAAATAATAGTTGTTATAACCTATACATTTACAAAGTGTCTTTTATTTAATAGCCTTTAACGATTCAATTACACTTGCAGTATTATCATTACAGTAAATTAAAATAATGGTTTATAAATTTAAAAAAAAATGACTGCAGCGAAAAAACGTATGGGAAACTGGAAACTATACGTATGTTTTTGGCAACATCTAACAGACCGAATTAAGACTCACAAGGTTTCAGATTAAAATAAAAATTCTTGCTTTGTTTAAGCATAGAGAACCCGTGGTACTGTTGATAAAGCAATGGAAAAAACTTGAAAAATGATCGAAACTATTGGCAAAAGGGGTTAAGAAGGCTATTGAGTGACGTTTCTCTAATGTTGCTACTTGCAATCTCTCTTTTAATTTAAATGTGGAAACATTTGAGATTCAAATAAAGGTCATTTTCTTTCAGTTATCGAAGTTGTCTCAGAATATAAACGTATTCTAACAGATCTATATAAACAGCCTAGTGGATCAAGAAACTACTTTAGTAACACTATTAAAAATGAATTATTATTATTACTGACTGAACAAAAATTCTACGAAATTGTTCTACCATTATTTCAATAATAACGGACACAACACAGGATAGAATTAGGACTGACCATCTTAGTGACATTTTTAGATATGTTATAATTATTAACGTTGATAATGGGGATCTAAAGAAACAAAAGTATCTGAATCATTTACTTCAGTTACAAAGATTCCAGATCAAACCTTACTAATATGTAAACGTTGAGACTCGTTTTATTCATTAATTGAAAAATAAAACAACCAATGTTTGTGCTAAGTGGGGTCTACAAGCTCAGTTTTCACAAAACAAAGTACGAAAGGCAAAAAAGAACGTGTATGCGCTTTCAGAGGATCAAAGACTCTCAGACCCTTGATAATGGTTTAAAGTATCAGTATTTTATCCGATTGCTGATACTATATTACCTCAAATTTACAATCTATTTCAAGGTATGAAGTCATAAAATAGAAACATGCAGGGTGATTCAGCGAAGTTGTTTGTTATGTTTATCTGTTGCTGAGCTTGTGAAAGAAGCTGGCGAGGTTGCAGAAATGTTTAGGAACAACATATCTCCTTTTTCTATTTTTAGGTTGTCTCCGGATCACTGAATTTAATATACTGTATCATTTTATAAATACCTCTTAAGAGTGATAAATATTCCGTAAGAGTCATACCGTACCTGAAGATGGATGCTTGAGTATCTGAAACCGTGATAGTGCAGAATCACCATTAGTTGGATCACTAGATGGAACAAATAAGGTATTTATGGAATAATAACGTACATTATATCTCCTTTGTTTCCCTCGCAGATGATATTAGTTCTAAGTTCTTTCAAACCCAATATGGATAAATTGACTGAAGTAAGACAGCTTGCCAATATGCTTCTGACAGAATATATCACATTTTGAAGCACTTATCCTGATGTTTGGAATGGGAGCGTGATGCACTAAAAAGTTCAGGTAACAGAAATGTTGTAAAAGCAGATATAGTCCAGGATCTGAAGGGGGTTTGTAAGAGGTGTTTTATACATAGCGCTAATAATATATACAAGTGCTCCGCGCGCGCCATCAGCGACGAAAACACCCACATTTTATAACTTATTCTAGTTTTTTCTAATTTTTAGTATGAAGTACTGGTTTGACAAAAAAAATCATTCAATCCTTTTTTAAAGAACAGTAAATTTACCACAATTTCAAATGAAAATCATCTTCCTGAGGATAATACTTTTCGAGTTGCAGCCATTCAAATTTCAAGCAAATTTTCAAAATTTTCAAAACGTTTTAGATTTTAAATAGCATTTGTGTTTTTTCACCGTGAAACAAGGGTTTTTCAGTAAAACTGATAAGGACTAACTTTAAAGTAGAGAAATATAACTTTAATATGTGACCAAAATGGGATTTCTACCATGAATAGATTCTGAGATACAGCTGTTTGAATTTCGGGTACACTTCCAAGAAATAAGTAATATTATGGAATGTAAAAAAAAGTAAAGTAGTTGAAAAATGTAAGTTGTTAGTACTACATTTACACAGTTAAACAAATAAAAGAGCACTGTGGCGACAAAATCACACTGATTTAAATAAAAACCCCGAACCACAAAACAAGGAACCAAAACAAGAAATAAACAACTAAACAGTTACATACAATAACATCTAATTACATTACATTAACAAATTTATATTTAGCAAAATACAAAATGTTATATAACATAATAAATAACTAAATATTATATCCGGCACCTCTTTGAAGGGCCTGGAATTTATTTAGGTAAGTTCTTTGTCTACTTCATTGCCCTTTCCTCCTCAGATGGTTGAAACTTGTCAAAATTGAAAAGCGGAACCACGCAAACACACTCTAGTATAGTCAAATTAGACCCAAACTGGAGAATAAAAAAAAACGAAGGTTTCATTGTATGAAGTTGTTCATTACCCTTTGCTCTGAATGTGGTAAAACGGGTTTGGGGGTGGAACGGGGGACGGGGTAAAAATGTGTGTTTTTTAAGTTTTTTAGGGCTTATTTTCAAAACATCCTAATGTTAGTTATGCGGTAAATCGCCAAGAAATTGTCAATTTAAACACGTTTTCAACCAAACCTAGAGAAATATGCCTACCTTACTTATACCCCTCCATATCTCCAAAACTATTGATCGCAGCAAAAAAAAAAGTACAGAACCATTTTTGTAGAGAATTTAATTTACTTTAAAAAGTTATAGAACAAACTAAGCTCTAAATTTAATAATTTATGAAAAATGTATAAAAAAAACTAAAAAACACATATTTTGTATCCCTTCTGCCCCTCCCACCCCTAAACCCGACGCTATATCGGTGGAGACTTTTTACCACAATTAGAGCAAAGGGTAATGAACAACTTCCAACAATCAGACCTTTTTTATGGATTCTCCAGTTTGGGTATTTTTGGTCCAACTTTACTGTCCTACTCTGGATCATCATTACCCAGTTCGCTTAGTGTTTCAATTTCGAGAGAAATGAAGTCGTTCTATTTCCGGCACATTGTCACAAGATTCACCACAGAAAAACGAACATATGGCTAAACATTTCAATCCTGCTTTCCAACATCCACACGAACCAAGGTGTAATTGTAACTGGATGAGAAACCTAGAGTTGACTGTAGTTCAATGAGGTGCTTTGATCCAAATTTGTTTTACAAATACACAACTCTAAGAAAAAGTGAGGATATAAATGAGCAAGATCGAACTGCAGCTATTAGGGCATGTGACATTGCGACATAAAGAATGTAGAATACAAAGGTAGAAAGAGATGAAAATGACATTCAACTTATTATTAAATTTATAAATGAACAAGACAACCCTTTAGAGTTGAGAAACATAGTTAGTGGAGTTATTGTCACAAAAGAAACATCGAAATTCCTATTTAACTTACAAGAAAATGGGAAAATTCTGTTAAAAACTTTTAAGAGGCAAAGAATTGTTGACAAATAAAAGTTTGTACGAGGCAATCAGGAGGAGCCCTAAGATGACAATGTCTTCAACAATGCCTGAAAAACAGCAAAGGAAACAAATAAAACCCCTTCACCAACAAATATCAACTCAAAAGTAGTTCTAGCAAATCAAAGGTATATTCTCATCTAGGATCTGTTAAGCCATGAGTTATTAGGCTGTCCGAAAAGTTTAGCTCACCCAATTAACATTTCAAGAAAAGTGTTAATATGTCTGACTTGATACTCACTATTCGATATCACTAAAAGTAAAGTATTGTTAAATGAAAAAGCAAAAATAACAATTGTAATATTTTACTGTAAAAGAAGTTATATAACATTTTTCACTGCCCTAAATATAAACTATTTCATTTAAGGTAATGTTATGTTATTGTTTGTAACTGTACCCTTTTCTAACAACTTACATTTTTCAATTACTTTGTTTTTTTTTATATTCCATATTATTTATTTCTTTGAAGTGTACCCAAAATTCAAACAGCTGAATCTGAGAAGCTACAGTGTATTCATGGTAGAAATGTAATTTCGGTCACATATTAAAGTTATATTTCTCTACTTTAAAATTAGTCCTTATCAGTTTTGCTGAAAAACCCTTGTTTCACGGTGAAAAAACACAAATGCTATATAAAAACTAACAATTTTTGAAATTTTAATGGCTGCAACTCGAAAAGTATTAGAAACTAAAAATTAGAAAAAATTAGAACAAGGTAAAAAATTTGGGGTTTTTCGTCGCCGGTGGCGCGCGCGAGCACTTGTATATATATTAGTGCTACGTATAAAACAACTCTACAGTAGCATTAACTGTTCAATATGCTTTCTTAAATATATTGAAGCACTTTTAATAACTTAAATGTCTATATTTGACCTAATGTGTGACTAGTGACTGTACGGTTCCCGCTCTATTCGCGCGGGAAAACGCGAACCAGGCGGGACGACGCTGCGTAATGATCCCGCGACACGATCCCGCGGGAACGATTCGCGTTTGGTGTGCGCCCTCTCATATCCCGCCGTTGTTTTACAGTCCCGCGCGGGAACTTCCTAGAACTAAATTCGCGTCGCTCCCGCTTCCCGCGTTCGGTGTGCGCGAGCCTTTACGAAAACTTTTTGCGTAGACACAAGTCAGAGCGTGGAGAGGTAATAGGCGATACATAGTATATATAGACAAGTAAGCGCGAGGAGAGGAAATAGACCATACATAGTAGGACTATATAATAATACGTTATTATAATTATTATAATATTAATATATTATATTAATGTTATTCTATATTATAATAAATATGCGAAAAATAGTGACCATTTTATTTATTTAGTAACTAATGATTTTGAGTGAGGTATTAGTGTATGCTCTCTACATAGGATTCTAAGAATAATTCAATATGTAAGGGATAGTTATAATAATTAATTATTATTATAATTATTATATTTGTGCGTTTTAAGTTTTGTAAAGAAGATTGATTTTTGTGTAACTGAAGTAAGTTTAGACAAAATTTTACATTTTGTCAAAGTAATATTTTACATTGTTTTATTTTACTGCAACTTATTATTACTCACTTAAATATAAAATGTAGCTTCATATTACAACAATGGAGGTCACAGGGTAGTTTTTTCTAGGCCAGATGGCCAATGCATATTCCACTCTTTGGCTGTAATTATTGTACACTGATTCACTGGGGTTTGAGGTGAGTTGTTAGTAATGTTTCAAACAATTGGCACATGTTCAAACCATATACTTTAAATGTAACAGGAGATATTTATTCAACCATAAAAGAATATACTATGGATATGAGCAAACCGGTAACTTTTTGAACATCCTGTGAAATTCAAGCAGCATCCGAAATATTGTGTATGACTTTCAGGTGTACAGAGATGGTCATTTGTTGTGGGAGAGTTTTAGCGAACCGATTGTTAGAGTAGGGAGGCTAAGGTTTACTGGGGAACTGACGAGAGGCCACTTTGATGTTCTCATTCCTCTCACACCTTCTTTACCTGACAACTCAATGGATATTAGTGTTTAGGAAATACAGTCAGCTTCCCAATCCCAGGTTTCAGACGATGGTCTCCAAATTTCTCAACTTCCAATCCTATTAGAACAGCGTAAATCATCTGATGCAGTTCGGTCGCATCCAGAACAAATACCAAAAAACAAGGGAAAAAAGTCGAAAGAGTTTTTCTAATAAAATCGCTTAAAATTACATGGGCAAGCGGTAAATAAAACACGTTCTCAAAATACACACAGAATCAGCTAAAATACTTTAAGATATAACATTTGCTGTAGGTAACTATATTATTGCAATAGCGAACATTGTCCTGTCAGCTAGTAGTATATATAGACAAATAAGCGCACGGAGAGGGAATAGACGATACATAATATATTATAATATGATATTATAATTATTATATAATAATTAAAATTATTATTATAATAATTATCTCTTACATATTGAATTATTCTTAGAATTCTATGTAGACTTATTCAAAATCATTAGTCACTAAATAAATACTACTTACATTATAATGATAAATATTTTTCGCATACTTATAATAATTTTAATATTATTACATAATAATATTATAATTATAATAATGGTACAATATTATTATATTATAATATTATAATTATGAAATTTCAAAGAATGATATAATATTTTTGGACAATATATTGACTTGTGTAATTTGATGACCTTTATTCTCCTCTAATATTAATACTGATAAAAATATAAATCGGCCATAGAATTAATCACTTACAACGTATGTTCTTAAGTACACCCAATGTTTTTTTTTTTGTTTCAGTATCCACGTGACTACTATTTGATATATCAATAATTTACCTTTGTGTACATTCTTTCAAGTGACATCTTTTTCATTACGCCTACAAGTTTTGGAGTTTTTGCTACATGATCAGATTTTGTTTCACTCTATGATGTCGTCAATAAATGAATAAAAAATCACCACAAAAACAGAACGGAACAACACATTAATTGCGCACCGTAAAATAGTCCAAGTATTTTGAGTTGTAGTTGGGATTTGAGAAATAGAAATTACTATGTCTGTGACGAGACAGGTTCAACCATTTTGCTCGTAAACAGCCAACTCCTTACATGCACTCAGGCTTAGGCCCATATAGTTATTATTCTTTATAATATAAAATGTAGATTACTGTAAACAGAAAACCAAGATAAATAGTTTGCATTTAATTTCATAGTTATTTGGTTGTAGTAGTTGTTCATATATTACTAATGCTATTATATATGCAATTAAATAAGTTTCCAATAATTTCTTAGCAAAACTGGCATGTTTTTTCCATGTTTCCAATTAAAACATCTATGATAGCTTTTTTAATCATTTGTAACAGACAGTTCTTGTGAAAAGAGTATATCGGATTTTAATAGAATTATCCCAGCTCTAAACACAAGTATAAAAAAAAAATTATTGTTGTCTATATTAAAGAGTTTTAAAATGACGGTGTACACTAAAGAGCAGCAAGGAAAGTATATTGAAGTATGTGAATAGGTGACGTTTATTATTGTTAAAAATAAAAATTTACTTCTGGAAAAAAAAACCTTAAGTGTTTTAACTAATATTAAATACATTTAGCACTTTGGTAAATAAATAAATAAAAAATTTATTTTGTTTGTGTAGTTTTCTTGAAATTCCAGGGACATGCGGTGTCTATATAAAAGACAGTTATTTTATTGTTATTTGAGTACATCATTTGTTAAACAGGATGTTTCAGAACGATTTAACAATTATTTTACGTATTAAAATTTTACTAAAGAAATTTCACAGTTTGAATTATATAGTCAGCTTTTTGAAGTGATAACTTTCATTGGCCCGTTGGGCACTTTCGCTTGACTAAGTTTCCGAAATCTCGCGTAAAGCAACTTTTTGCGTAGACACAAGTCAGAGCGTGGAGAGGGAATATTTAATACATTTACATTCATTACCACAACAATCAAACTAACACATAACAATTAGTTAATACTATAATATAACAGCTGATTTCGCCCATTATTTGTAATTGTTAAACAAAACCCAGAGTAGATTATACTTTGGGGTTATGTTTACAACTTCAATAATTAATTATAATTTATTGTGAAGTTATTTTTTTAAATTGTAGTTATAGAACTAATGTAGGCTATAATAATACGTTATAAGATTTGCTTTGAGGTTATAAACTGTATATAAAAACAACCTTTTATCATCAATATATTCGTTCATACAAATTTAAAGAAGAGATACATAAAGTTTAACTTCGGAAACATTCGTATATCTTTGTATAAAATTGTATTTGATGATTAATTTCTTTGCTATAATATTAAAAACTTCTAAATAATTTAATCTATCAATATGAAATAAAAAGTAATTGAAAGACAATATTTTTACCTTTATTTAAATATATAATAACGGATATAAATAAACAATCAACATACCTTAATTTTCAGTCAATAGTAGTACTTGTTTTTCAAAGTATGGCTACATGTTTCGCTGCCACAGGCAGCATCATAAGGCCAGCCAACAACACTAATACTAGTCCCATGCACTAATCACACCATACACGCTTCATCCAGACATCCAGAGTCATACAAAATGGCTGCATACAACAGCATGGTATATAGAGCGCTGAACGTCCCAATGGAACATAATGATTTTACTGCTGAAATCAAAGTAATAAAATACATAGCACAATGTAACGGCTGTAACTCTTCCATAGTTGACAAATGCATCCATAAAATAAAGAAGAAACGGAAACAACTTAGGGTTTCTTCGATCAACAAAGAAGTGAATGGTGTTAACAAGAATAAAATGAAATACATTACAATGGATTATACACCACCATTTGAAAAACAAACCCGCAACATATTTAAAAAACTCGGATACTGTATCTCACACAGAACCAATAACAGTCTACAGCGTTTTTCAAAACACCCTAAACCTACCCAAGATAAGTACTTAGATGGAGGCGTAAACAAACTCCACTGTGATGATTGTGAGAAACAATATATCGGTCAGACAGGTAGATCTTTTAAAACTCGCTTTAAGGCACATATACCCAATAGCAGAAATATAGATTCAATCCATTCGTCATATGCAGAACATCTAATAGATAGCCGCCACAATTACTCCAATATACAGAATAACTTGACCATATTGCACAAAATGAGAAAAGGACACAAATTGAACATAATGGAAGAATTTTAAATTTATAAGCACCAAAAGTTTAATCCTTCAAAAATGTTAAATGATAAATAAAATTTCACTTCCAATTGTATATATGACTTAATTTTTGAACTTCAGAATAAGGCCAAAGGTACAAATCTGATAAAGAATACCTGAGGTAGCAGTCTCCCAGTACAACTCAGTGAAGAAACATGTAGCCTAAGTATTGTGAACAAGAACAAGTATTTTTTATTTTTGACAAGTGCCATCTCTGCACAATTATTTATGTTTATTGTGTTGTTATGTATGTGATGTTTACGTAAACAATGGACTAGTATTAGTGTTGTTGGCTGGCCTGATGATGCTGCCTGTGGCAGCGAAACATGTAGCCATACTTTGAAAACAAGTACTACTATTGAATGAAAATGAAGGTATGTTGATTGATTAAAGTAGTTCTAAAGCTAAACAATGAATATTGAATATAAATAAACAATTTTAACAAATAGGCCTACAGTTTTATGATTACTTACTTACAATTAATTGTACACATTTTCCGAGTTAAAAACCCCCGAAGTCATAGACGTTATCACTTCAAACTTGTGGTCTTAAGCACATCCAATTTAATTGTTTTAGTTGTTTGTGTTTGTTATTACCTAACCTAAAAAAACTCTTCGTCGTAAAGAATAATTACCTGCTTCTAAATTTGCCAATGTGTATGCTATGGTAATAAATTTAAATATTTTCAAGAACTAAATATGGTGGTTCAGATTGAGTATACTAACATTCTGTTAAACTTGTAATCCAAATCAGCAGTTTTTTTGTTTGTTTGTTTTTTTTGTTTTTTTTTAATGTGTAACAACATATGATTGCATTTAATACAGCAAGCATTTGTTGTTTAATTTTCGTAAGTGTTACTTTAAAATAAAGTTTAAGTATAAAATAATCTAAAAATAAATTGGTTGTGGAAAGTGATTATAATTTGATTAAAAATTGTTTAAGTTGGTTGCTATGGTAATTAATGTAAATGCTTTCAAGAAATGTGTGTTGCTTCAGAATATGCCACACATAGAATTGTGTTGCTAATCTTTTGATAAAACATTCGGCTGTGAGTGAAACCTCGTACTTTTACCATTTTCAACTCTTTACATCAATATTTTGCAAAATCGCTTTTAATGAATTTGTAAAAAGTGGTATGAAGGCACATTGAAAATATAAAGCTTTAGCTATTATAGTTTTGCTTGTACGTTGGTTATGAATCAGTTAGTCAGGACTTCTTCTTTTATACATAGACCTGCAGATAACTAAATTAAAATAAATACAAAGTTTAAAGAAATACAATATATAAAATGGCGACCATGTGAAATGTTTCATTTTGAATTATAAGAGGCTTAAAAGTTTGTACTTTTTACTTAAGAACAAAACTTTATTTGTTTTAATTTCCTTTTCTCTTTAGGTACTGTAAATGGATAACAATCTAATCGAACAAATATAAAAACGTAATTTTGTTAGTACTTGTCGTAAGCACACAAGCAGGGCTTTAGTCGTAATTTTTCAAATAACGGATCGCTGCCGAATTAAACGAAAATACTTCCCCGGAAAATATTTTAAATGTTCACTTCTAAAACAGCTATTTTACGAATATCTTTGACGAATTAAACGGTGCAGATAATATGCTTACTTTTTATAAGAAAAGTGGGCCTACACGTGTATATGTACTGTAACTATTTTTGTACTTCTATATAGCACATGGAAAATTTTAAAAACACATACGGTAATTTTAAGCAAAAACTTGGCAAAATTTCTCTTATTTATTTAATAACCTTTATCAGACATTTACATCGTAGGTAAAAGACTATAAACATAAACAATTTTTATGTATTGTATCAAGAAGTTACTTTCTTTACACAAAAACAATTAAACACAAGCAAGCATTTATCACGAGAACAAAACACACACGCTAAAATCGCCGTGCGGCCAGTCATAAGTGGATGGTCCAGTGCAACGTTACAACAAAACGAAAAAAAAAATAAAATAATGAAAAGCAGTAACGGAACGGCGTTCTGAAGCGTTCCGGCACCAGTAAACCCCTGCACACAAGACAACCTAAACCTAATAAAAGTAAGAAAATTTATTGTCAGTTTATGTCCGTCACACAAAATTCAACAATTAAATCCCTTGATAGTGGCTTTACAGCAATAAAACATTAATAACGATAAAAAGCGGATAGAACAGTTTTAGTAGTAATATAATATGATTTTGTATTAATGTAATAATAATAAAATAATCAATTAAAAATGTTTTATGTATAGTATTCTACATATAACAAAATGCAGTATGTTGTATTATATTTAATGTAAAAACTTTAACTGCTAACAATTAAACTTAAATTTGAATTTATAAATAACTTACCCCACTACAAATGTAAATTGTCAAACGGTTTGTAATTGGCCGCCGAACAGTTACAAATGCTTTTTGTTCTTGGATATTGGTACCGGCTCCAAACATTCTACAAAACCAAATCAGCGTTATTTGCTCCTGTTTTAGGTACACTAATTCTGTAAGTTAATTGAAACCTAACCATAAGAGTACAATAGCAACAAGTCTGCAGACTTTGGAGGCCATGCTTTTGGTCTTCCTCACACAATCCAATGTTTACCGAACATCCCATTCAAATACTCCCTCACAATATGCCAAAACGAGAGCGAGTATCGTATTGTTGAAAAGATATTCTCAACATATACTCTAAATCAACATTACCCGATAAACCAGGAACTCAAAAATCCACAAGATATAATCATGCGATATGAATGCGATATTTTATAAATTTCGTAGACCCGTTTCATTGAGGGTTTATACTAGATTAGTAAAATTGCTTCCGTTGCCTTATGTAGTTTTGCGGAACCAATAAAGTAATATATTTAGATACATGAAGATGTAGAGGGTGTTTTTGCTGTAATTGTATTATTATTAGCTTGTTCGTATAAACAAAGCAAATCTCTGAGTATAATAGTTCCATAAGCTTCATGTTCCTTTGTCGACAAAGAGATGCATACACTGTAACCTAATTCAATCATTTACTCATTACTAAGTGATATCGTCTCTGAAACCCCCATTAAATGAGTTATTAAAGTGTATAATCTATGTAAAACGATTACAATCAATATATTGAAAACGATTACATTTATTACCATATCATCCAACTTGGTACATTTAGAATCAGGTAATTATTCTTCACAACATACAGTTTTTTAGATAAGATAAAAGCAAACACATAAAAAAATTTACGAAAAACTTTACTCTGTTATAAGCCAATAATCTGGTATTTCATATTAATTGTTTTCTTTAGTTGATAATATAAAACTTTTTTTAATGTTAAATATTGATTATTTAATTATAAATGGTGAAATTACAAAGCATGCCACACTTCGAATTATTGGGGCTGGTCGTGCCAATGAGTAATTCTACAACTGTCTTACATTAGCTATATATATGTCACTGCTCAATCATAAATTCCGTGAAAATATCAGAGTATACAGTAACATTTGCTTCGTCATTAATCACCGCTAGGGTTGGTGACCGAAGAGACCATGGGCGGAGACCCTAGTTGATTTATATTACAGTGTTATTATTTATTAGGTGTAGGGGCTACATTATATGAATATGTATATTTTGTAACATAAATGTATTTAATAAAGGTTTAACGAACTAGAAAACCCCAAACAGATAGCACGATACCAAAAATTAAATATATTGCTAAACGTTATGTGGTAAAGATGCAGTTGGAAGATTTATTTGTTGAATGTTAGCACATCTTATCACTGAGTGTGGAGTAAATGCCTATGGATGCATACAATGCCTGTGGTCGCAAGATGTGTACATTCGGCATTGATTATACCCATTGTAAGGTTATTATTATTATTATATGGACGTGTGTGGTTCATAATTTCTAAACCATGTATGGTTTGTCTTATTTGGGGGCTCCACCAGATTCGACTTACGAATCAATTTTGCTTGGCTTGAGAGGTCTGACTTACAACTAATTGGTTGAAATAACTTCAGAGACGTTTGATGGTTTGAATTAAATGTATAATTAATAATAAAAGATTTTACATGTCATATGATTCATTTGGTAGTTATATTTTTCCTAAATTAATAATATCTAGAATTTGTATTGAATTTATTAAGCAAAGGTTGAATTAACATGACACAATGAAAATTGTTCTTAAGAAATGTACAAATAATTCAATCTACAATTTCTTAATGTTTAATTTATAAATTTGTATTTTTCTCTAAATTTTACTTAATGATATGTTACTGAATTTACTAAACTAACTTTACGATAATATTTTGATAGTTATTATATTTAATATATAATGTTGTTAAGGGAAACTGTACTAATTAATTACTATGCAGTTTCCTTAATATTTAATATATAAAACTTATTCTTTATTAAAATAGGCTTCTAAACAAAATATAGTATAAAACTATTGAAATTAAAAGTTTGTTAATTAAGTTAACATAATTATTTGTTTTTAAACCTTATCCTAAACAACAGTTTCTGACCTTTCAATTGCTTATTAGGTATTATTAAAATCCTTGGCAGCTAATTCTCTATAAAGAAGACCCGACCAAATTGCTTAGTTATTGTTGCTTTAAAGCTATGGATTTATTTTATTACATTTATATTATTCCATTTACAATTTGTTTATGATTTTATTTTAATTATCTGGATATGATTTTGATTTTATTTTAATTTGCTTAACCTCGAGATCTGTCTTAACATAAATTGAAATTTTTAAATTACTTACATATTTGGCGATTTTCCCTTTTACTCACTTTTAAATTGATTTTTATATTTTCACTTTAGATAACTTTATTTACACATTTATTTTATTTCACTGACACTAAGCACTCGTAATTCTGTGATGACTATCGTTTCCTCGAATGGGCTCCAAATTTGGTCCTTGGGTAGAATCCCGTAGATTGGTGTGCAAGTTACTTGATTTTACATTGGCTGATGATTACTTATTGATGAATTAAGGATGATTCTTTTGCTTGAGTTAATTTAAGTGATTTAGGTTGAAATATACATTGTGGTGTGAAGCGGGCTTTTAGGTCTTGTCCTTTCAAAAGATTTTAGAATGAGCCCCGGCTTTTCTCGCTCTTTTCCTACTCCCCCTACCGCGTCCTTTTGAAAAACCATCTGCCATTGGCTAAAGATTTTTCACTCATCTCCCTATTGGTCTTTCATTTTTCTAAAAATTTGTCTATCTGTAAATTCTTGTAAAGCCATTCTCATGATATTCTGCATTGTTCGCTAAATCTATGTGAAATGTAATATGAATCGTTTCACTAGTTTCAGAGCAAGTTGTTCTAATGCTGCTGACTTGATTGAAATGTCTGGGAACGTAACCTAATAGTTTACACGTGTGTTACTAGTATCAGCTGTAATCTTTTAACTGTGTCCAGAGCAAAGATTTCTTCTTAACAATCTAGCTTTGAGTATTATAATCTTTTTATAATTTTGTTTTATTTTAATTATTTAAGTCTTTGGGAATATTGGTGTCTAAAAATATATACGTCACACCATGTAGTTTATTTTCACTTTATAACTTGAGTTAATTAATAAATATAAATAAATGAAAGTGCTAGATTGTACTGCGAAATTATTTATTTTATTTTCGTATTAATTATAGTTGTAAAGATTACACTATGCAAAACCTAAAGAAACTACTAAACAATTTTGATCGTATTACATGAAACATTTTTATCTACTTCCCAGTCAACTGAAATACAGATATAGCTTTAACTAAGAGATTAGTTAATATTTTTACCTAGGTAACGTCAAATTTAAATCTTAGGTTAAATTTTATATGTTATTCGGTTAGTAATATTATGAAGTTATAAGGGAAATGAATTATTAAAATCACTAATACATACCTCAATTATATTGGAGAACATAAACAATGTATAAACAAAATTTTTACCATTATTCTTCAAAACTATCTATCAAATGATTTCAATAATATTCACCAATATTCAATATCAATATAATTAATAGGCAGAGATATATTATTTTTTGGAAATATATATTTAAATTAGATGCTAAAAGTTTATTTCTTTATTATTTGCATAAAATCTATCAAACTGCAAAAGAAGAAAACCCTCGCTATTGTAATTCACAAAATTGTTTATTGAAAAATGTTGTGAAACCTCTTGTTGATTGTATCTACAATATCTACAAGTGACGGGCCATAAATAGGGCTGTTTTAAGTGAGTCAACTCACATCGCACAGTGACGTAATTTCTCCTCTACGGAATACTGTATAACTATATACCTGTTCGTTTTATTATTTAATAAGTTTTGCAATGTTTTGTATAAATAAGTTTGCTTGAGTTATTAAGCCTAACAAAACTTGTTTATATTTTTAACCTTTAAAATAACTACTTTATTAATATTATTAGAGTGTTTTTAATTCATGTAAGTAAAATTAACTTAAATATCTTATGCCAAGATAAGTTTATCAAAATAAATAGCTAATTAGTATATTTTTGTATATAATGTAGTTTAATAAAATTATTGTAATTTTAATTATTTACAGTCAGACGAGATGATCAGAACTAAAGTTTGAAATCTAATAAATGGTTAAAAAATAGTGCAAAAAATAAAATTTAATGTCTAAGTTTGTAACATTATTCACTTTATTAATTGCAAACTAAAGAGTAAAACAATTTTCAATTACACTCAGACATTACAGCGAAGCAACTTACTGTTGGAATAGTTGGCGCATTTCTAGCACATGTTTACACATTTCACATAAACACATGCATTGTATGAGCACCTGTAGAGGAATAGTGAATAAATAATCGTGTCAACTATTATTCAAGTCAACTCACAGCTCTATTTGATCAACTACTGAGTCGGTCAAAAGTAACGAATCACTCGCTCGAGTCAAATCACAAATATCTGCGGAATTTTAAAATCACCTATTGGTAGCCTTAAGTCGTTTTGGATAAATTTTCTTCAATAAAGACATCACCGTCAACATCATTTAACATTACAAACTATTCGATTTGTGATTGATAGGTATTTTCTCAAAATCCGATTTTAAAGCAATACTGCTTGTAAAACAAAAACTTTTAAATATTAACATTATTATTTTAAAGCTATAATGTTATTTGTCCTTAAACGCATTGAAGAGAGCTGCAAAGATTATTCTTTTGAAATTGGAACAAACAATGATATTTGGCACGTAAGACCTTGCTTTAGTTTCAAAAAACATAAATCACTTTAGTTATCATATTTACGTTGGAGTACTCATGAAATATTTATATACGTTATTTATGTTTGTTGAAATATTTCATTAACTCTTTGTTCCTTTGCACAGAAGCCCTATTTAATAATCGCGTTAAAATTAGACTAACGTATTGTTCTAATAATATTCAATAAATCTGTCAAACTGATGAATTATCCTAGGATATTAATAACTTTATTTTAAATCCCTTTGAACCACAAATTGTTTTATTCCTTTTAGAATTTCCTGGCTTGTACGAATGTACTATATAAGCACATACTTAGAATATGAACTACTTTTACAAAACTTCTAATTAATTCTAGAAGATTAATTATTTGTTTTTTATTATGAAAATAAAATTATTGGTTTTTTATTATGAAAGAACAACATTTTTTTTAAGTTTTAGCAATTTATATTATAGATAATGAAGTTTCTAAGACTTCGTTCAGATGTATTAGTGATACAGTATTTATAATAATACACACTCTGTTGAGACAAAACTGTAGGCATTAGTGCATATAAGGGTTACCAGCAATTCTAATAGAAAGGCACAAAACTTTACTTTTCCTTTATATATTAAGAAACTACACATTTTACTGATAACGGGAAATCAAATTTTAACAATAATAAACAAGTATTACAGAACAAACAATAAAACTAAAAAATGATAATTCGTATTATCATAGGCAAGTGTCATTAATTTTGCTCATGTGATTTAACAGAGTTGCCAGTTTTTATTTTCTAAATAAGAAGTACTAACAATATGTAATGTTTAAAAACTAAAAACATAGCTTCAGCTGATGTGAACAAAGAAGTATCACCATTTTATATATGTTTCTAAACTGAAACATACTGTGACTAGACACTGTATGTTAATACTTCAGGCTATATTTTTTATTTACAATTATATTGTACAAATTAACTTAATTAATTAATTTTAAAAACTTATATAATATGTTTACCAATTGGAAAAATACTGTGACTATGGATAAGTTAATACTTCAGGATATTTTTTCAGGTTTAAAAAAAGTCTGTTATACAAAATACTGTAATTAGTAACAGGAAAATAATAAAATTTGTCGGGTAGCGTCCGTTGGCCAACGATGTATTATACTTATTGTCACATCCCTTTGTTTAAATGTTTGAGTGTTTTGTGTTGTGAAGTAAGTGTTGTGTTAAGTGTAATTGTGTCAATTTCTGTTTATGTGTTTTTATATTTTGACTTGATAATGAAGACGATAGCTCCGAAATCGATTGTCCCGTCGCAAAAGAAGTAAATCAGGACTGTATACGGACATAATAAGGTATGTAACCAAGAATTATACACACTAAACTACTTTAGATGTGTGCTAATAAAACAAGTTTAGTCGTACCAACTAAACTCTGTTTTAAAATATATTAGGTGTTCTTAGTACCTTATAATATATTTACTAATGTAAATAATTGTAATAAATGTTACTAAAGATAGTTCTTTATACATAGTTAAAAATATTTGAGGTAAAACTTCTTTAGCGCGGTAGGAAAATTTGTCCAGGATCAGACGAAAAGTGAAACGCTCTCCTCTTGTCTGACTTTGACTGACAGTTGAAAAGAAGAAAGGGTAAGATAATCGTTTCTACTCTCTCTGTAAAATGCGTCATACGCACTGTGCACGCATGCTCAGTGTTTACTGTGTGTGTACGTAGTATTTTCTCTAGCCACTGTAGCACAAGTTGGCCTGGTCTGGACGAGAATTGAAATTCCAATTCTCTGACGCCAACCTGCAGCTGAGAAAAAATGGAGTGGGAAAAAGAGAGGGGTATCTACTTTCTCCGTCGTATACATCATACACAGTTTACGTGCATGCGCCTCGTGTACTGTATTATTACGTAGTAAAGGAAAAATAGTGGACGCTTAAGTATTATCATTGACTATGTAAGTATTATTATACTGTACATTAGCTGAACACGTTTTAACATTCATTTAATTTTTGATGAAATATTAAACTAATGACGTAATTAGCTCTTATATGTTTATTGTTTACTTCGTCCTTGATAAGAAACTACTTTAAACATTTGTTTCCTACTTTAAAAGATCTGCAAACAATATCTAACTGAAACCATGTTAGGGATTTTCAATATTGTAAATGTACAGAGGCTATAATTTAGTTCTTGTATTATACTTTTGCTATAAAAAAATTAAAATGTATTTCTTAGATTATGAATAATTCTAAATTGGTTAATAAATTAAATATTTTATTTAATTAAGAGAGATTTTTGTCAATTTAAATTTATTATACAAATTTAATAATCATGAAATAATAAAACTGTCAGCAAAGGCAAAGAGATCAGTTCATATAAGCAACTGGTTCTACAACTTAAGAAGTTTTACTTCTAACGCCCGAAAGCCTAAAGCACTTTTTATTTTTGTTTGATAAAAAATAAATAATTGATTGTAATAATATAGTTTTATAAATACTGGTGGACACCTGTGGCTAATGTGAGTAATATGTTTTCTTTCTCATAATTAATGATCAAGAAAAGTATACGCTATTATTGACAACATCATTATCATTATACGCTGAAATCATTATCTATGAACAGGTTTGACAATATTTTACAATACATATATTTACTAGCTTTCACTTTAGTAAAAGGAAATGCTTTCAAGTTCAAAATAAATGATAAATCACAGTACTTTTGTAATTTTGTTTTTGGTATTCCTCTTAATGTTGACGTTAACTACAACCTGATTTTTAAACAAACATTTCTTTAAACTCAAAAAAATGCTATAAAATATATAGTGAATCGTAATCAAACATAATAAATGAGAGTATATTTACTTAATCCACACGAAGCAATCAACAGTAACAAAGGTAATTTGTTTTTCTGTCCTCTACATTTGAAAGAACATTACATCGGTTCCAAACGTTACGCATTGCTATTTTGTGTAGACTGGAGAGATTTCCTGCCTATAATCCCCCGCCCCCCCCCCCACACACCGATAGAATTGCTGGTCACCATATTACCCGAAACTAATGTACATTTTTAAACAAACCTAAAATAAATTGACTTTGACTAACTGCAAAAATTACCAGATCAAAATTTAACTTGCAAATAAGAAGCATGTAATTTAAATTATAAAATTTAAGATTATAAATGTAAAAAGCTTGAATCTAATACATTAACTGACACGTAATTACATTATTCTAGAGAATTACATTATTTATACATATAGATAACATTTTAGCTTTAACATACAATTTGCATTCAATAAATACATTACCTATCTTTTGATTTCGTTTTTTTTTTTGTTTGTAGTAACTTATACCTACGTCAAGAATGAACTTTAACGCACAAATTTACTCTTTATCAGATGTTACCAGCTGTGGCAAAAATAAGGAAAAACGTAAAGCCAGAAAGTACTGTCTGTATTAGAACTAAAGTTTGATCATCTAGATTTTATGATTAAACAGAATGGTATATACACATCAGAATAACACTATGTCTCATACTTATTTGTGGTAGCCTAACTGGATTGTTTATAAATATATACATTTACCTTTAAGATCTGTCTAACAATCCTGGTTTTTCGTCGTCTTTAAATGACGGCCGTTTCGACTATTTTATTCAGTCATTTTCAAATTTCAGCTGTTCGCACACTGGGAACTTTGTCACAAATAAAAACATTTAAAACACTTATACACACATGACACTTAATGTACATTACAAACATAAAAAGATTAAAAATACATTTGAACCGCAGCATAAGATATTCGGCACATGTTACCGTGTTTAGTTCAAACTCGCACTCTGGTGAGACTTCAAACTTCAAAAGTTTTATGAAATATTTTTTCCTTAAACTGAGTTTTGGAAAATATGATAGTTGTAGGGAATTAAATTTACAATCGCCAAGGTCTCGGATTTTCACTAAAATCTACCATTAAAAAGCTGCAGCTGTATAGAATTTGGTAAAGTAAAGAGTTTAAGGATAACTAACACTTTTTGTGTTATAACTCCTGAACTATGCAATCTACAGAATCGGTTCAGTGGCGTCTTTTTAAAGACCTCCGCCAGCTGAATGCAATGATTATTTAAAAATCTTGAATATAGGTGAGGAAACTATAAAGGTAAACGCAGAAACGTGAATAACAGACGGAGAAAAGGTCGTCTTTTTTCACCAACAACGTCAGAACTTTTGAACAAATAATTTTTTTCCTATGTAGATTTCTCCTAAACTTTCCAGAACGAATTCTGCACGTATGCACGTATTCTGCTTAATAGGACAAGTCCCCCCCCCCCCATGGTCCTTTCTTTATACGTCTAGTAGTTCTTAGTTGATGATGTCACAAACAGAAAGATAAGATTTTATTATGTATAGATATAGAGTTTGGTAATGAAATTGTGGTTGATTGTTTGATAATGAGAACCGAGTGTTTTAGGATAACGACTGGACAAAATCAAAACGGTAGAAGGTGTAATTATACAAAAGAATAAAATAAAACTTCACTACTGGACCTAATCGAAATCCCGAAAATGAAGGACAATAAATCCCAAATTAGATTAGAAACTCCATATATATATATATATCTATAATATTTTATGTAAACGTGGTTTGTCTATGCGTGCATCTATAACTACGCAACCCACCCCCGCACTTAAATGGGTGTATAGTAGCCATTCATCCTCCAACTATGAAGATGCATTTGGTTTATAAATATAAAGGAATTTTGTTCTGAGATTTGCGTGTCAAAAAAAAAAATAAATAAATAAAAAATAAACGCATCACGCCGACTTATGGAAAGTCGTCGAAGCAGCTGGAATCGAGTGCCGAAGTGGCAGAGATTTTAAGAATATTCCCAGAATGTTCTAAATATTCCAAAATATTCTGAAATAATGTAGAATGTTAAGAATGTAGTGGAATGTTTCAGATGGTTTTTGACAATCAAAGAGACTTAATTTTCCGGAAAGTCAAGGCCGTGCGTGGATCAATCTCAATGACTCTAAAATTGTACATAACTTAAGTGTAAAATAATATAAAAGTTAAAAACAAGCTTTGGAAATCAAACAACTAAAACTGTTAAAAGGGAAAATCGGTGCTCGTAAATACTGTTAAATAATATCGGTACATTATACAAAATAGACGCAAACATGTGCTTCTAAAACTAAATAACAATGAATGCAAAATATTTACATAATTTAAGTATAATACATGCAACTACTACATCTGATCAATAATGGGAATATCAACAGGTGTGATAAGCCTAAGGTTTTCAGAGACTTCACGTGGTTATATTTGCATAATTAATGTAAATTATACTTGCTGTTTTTACTTAATCAAGGTTGCTCTGTCATTGCACGTTTCTTGACTATATAATTTAATGACAGAGGATGAAGCGTTTATTAACTTGTTTAACTTTGGGTATAGCTAAGTTTAATTTTAAGAAAACTTAAACAAAAGAAGATATCCTAATAATTTATCTTAAACTAATGTTTATTTTGAACTACGTTCAAGCTGTACATATAGATAGTAGAGTTTACATAGTTTAAACCAGAAATGTTTTATGAAGAATATATGTTTATACATAGAACAAGTGTTGCCACCATAAATAGTTGAATGGCTACTTTTTGACTTTATGACAAGAATCGTAAATTTGCTTGAAGTTTACGCATTGTTTACTCTACAATAAAACCTACAGTCACAGGGTAGTGTAACTGCTTCAATGTTCCAACTAGATTTTTTTTCTTTTTATAAAACAGCCTTTAACTAACACCATGCTGAAAAATAAGGTGTGCGAGACACTCTTTGTTATTTTATACTGTTAGAATCCGTACTTTATGTAGATTAAGAATATCTAAATTTTATTTTACTTAAGCCTTTCCATCGAGTTAAAACAACGAGTTAACGACTGCGCACACATTAATGAAATATTACCAGCTAGCTTGTATCAGCATGGTGAAGTCAGAGTGAAACTGGCGGCACAGTGCCGAGATCAAAGAAACGGTTTAGCCCTTCTTATAGAGCCCTGAGACGTATGGTGTTAATGAAGGATTTAATTTTACTTTCTTGGAAACCCGTCAAGACGTAAACATTTGCTATTGATTCGTTAGCACAAATTACAGTGATAATACTTAAATTATCAAATTAAATTTAATGTTAAAATCATCAACTAATGCTTAGTTAATTGTACATTAAAAATAGATAAACTAAGTTTTTAGTATCCAGGTCACTATTTGGATAAATTAATAAATTAAGTACTTATATCACACACATGAACTAAGTAGGTCTTCTTTAAAGAACTGAACATGTAACAACGAGTTACACGTTGGGTTATACATAAACATAAAAAAAATGTTAAAAGACTTTATCAAGAAGATATAACGTTTAAAGATATATAGATAATTTAATTTGTACAAAGTTAGTATTTTCAGGACCGATTTTATAACCAAAATTCATCGTTAAGGTATTGGAAATTTACTTAAAATACTGCCGAGTATTTGTGACTATGAAGTGTGTATATTTGTGAGTAGTGGATAGTGTCAGTATTTGTGACAAAGTGCTAGTGGATATTTTGTTCATAACTAGGCTATTTGAAGTATTTCGTATTAATCATCGATCTCAATATTTTATTTATGTCATGTTACATAAGTTGAAAGGTTTTATATTAAATTTGTGTATTTTATTTGAACTGTAAATAAATACCGATCAGACATGAAATGTAGCCTACAATTAAAAATTCTGTGACTTCTGATGCGGAACTGAAAACTAGAATTAAATTATAGTATATTTATAATAATATATATATATATTGTTTCCGTCTTGTAACTTATTTTGTAGTACAATACTACGCGCGTTTCAGGAACACGTTCCCATTTTCAGGTTTTAAAAACTTATTTACTCACATGTGAGCATGTCACGCAAAAAATACAAACACATACACATAATTTACAACACGCATCATTGCACTTAAATTACAAATTTTAAAAACACGAAACAAAGTTTAACAACAGTTGGCATTCGACCATGTTGTCGATGCACCAGTCACTGGTCAACTGAAAGATTTTATTTATAGGCCTTTAGGTAGAAATTTACGTATTATACAGGCTATTAGATTTAAAATTTAATTGTTTATTGATGACTAAACTACTCTGGTGCAAATTAGCTTGGTAAATTTCATATTCTTCTAATGCATTCAATATTCGAACTTATTTGCTAACTATTCTGCACATTTTGTTTTTTTTCACAAGACCTTATACCCAGTATGACTTCTCCAAAATCGATCAAAACGTAAAATACCATAGAAGTACATGATTCAAATCCACGTTTGGAATTTTACCGAGGGAATTTAACTGTCGTTATGCTAACTCGCTCCGTGGAGATGCAAATTTGCCGATCAAGTTTTTTATCTGCGAGCGGAACGAAGCAGCGCTTGTGCCTGGGCTGGAGGATGAGGTGAAAACAAATTATACGAATATATTTCGTACATGCAGACATCTACAATTTGGGAAATTGACTCAACTCAAGTCACCGGTTTATCTGTGTGATCGAATTATTTTTTATTGTATTGCTATTTGCTACATTCTTTTTATATCGTTGACTTATAATTAAATGATTTGCTAAATATACCAACTGAGTGTTATAGAATATTTACAACTATATTACTTATTTAATTATTAGAAATGTACACATATTATATTAGTTTTGAAGTTAACATTAACTTCAATTTAATATTTTCGTAGGCATGTTATATCTCACGTGAGTATAACACAAAATTGGATAGTGAATAAACTCGAAAACATAAACCTTTTCTGTTTTAATAAAACAATAACATCAGATAATAAAATAATGCTAGTTAATATTTGCAATTCTTTTATTTTTATTTAATGGAATTATAAAGTCAATGTGATGTTTGTTTACAGATTTTGTACATAAACTACCAGAACCCATATTTAAAAAAAATATGTAATTATAGAAAATTTTTGACAATACGTTGCTCAAAAGTCTGAAAAATTATGAGTTACGAAGCAGACTTGACAGAAAAAGTTTATTATTTAACGTTTTATAGAAAGTTTAGCATTCCAAAATTTATGGGAAATCATACTTTCTTAATACGCCAATAAAATAGACCTACAGCCCATTAGGCAAAACTAAATAAATTATTGTTAGTTTTAAAATTCTCTCAAGTTTTCGTCGACACTAGGCCTATACAGGGTGATCAAAGCAATTAGGCCACCATTATGATCTCGGAAAGTATTAATTTTACAGCAAACTTTAAATGGGGAACCTTTCCTTGTTTTATGAGAAATTAAAAAATACATATTTACAATATTTGTATATGGCCACCCTTATCGAATATGGTGGTCAACTTAGAAATTTCTTACGGAAGCCCCTTCGGATTAACCATGCAATTTTAAGCCTTTTTTATTCTTGGTGCTTTTTTAATAAACTTAACCGTTTAGCCGCTAGGAGCGCTGAAATCTCAGAAACTTTTATTTCAACAATTATTAAAGAGGCATGTTTTACCATTTGCAAACAATAAAATTTAACTCAAAGTGCTATATTTTTTACAATGAAATCTTAAAAAGCTTTTGCAATTTCACAAATACCTTATTTTATACAAAAAAACGTACTTAAATTACTGTTAAAAGTTGCTAAATAGCTTACATGACAACTGTACCATTTTTATAGATTTCTACTCCTACATCGTAAAGCATACATAGTATTCTAAGACACTTTTTTGTCTCATGGCAACTCAATGTTTTGGGACACAAAAAGGATCAAATGATTATGTTTACGGTTAAACATGTCATTATTCGAAAAATTGGTCTCATCTGTTCAAATAATATGAAGATAGAGGACACTTTGTAAACATTCTTTAGGTCATAATTAAATAAATCATCTTGAATGCCTTTTTGTGTCCAACATTAAGCGTGTTTTGTGTATACGACATTAAAAACAATGATGCAGTATCATTAAGATGTAGCGAAGAAAGGAACCAATGAAGTATGCTCAAATTTTTATTACTTGTCGAATAGGGTCCCCCCACAATACACCGAGCTTCAAAAGTATTCAGACAACTGTGGGGGGCAAAATAATAATGATGCCCTACCCAGAATGCTTTTTCTTTGAGTGACACAAAGCATTTTGAATTTTTGTTTAAAATTTTTCCTGTCCGACGACATTCTTATCCACCATGTGATTTCGCCATAGTGAAAAATACAAAAAAAAAAATAGAATTTATGACATCCATGACCTGACAAACATTATTATCCAGTTAAATAATACTCACAAGTTCATAGTAAAAGAAGTTCAACCTGAAGAAATTGTCGAGTTCAAAAAATGTTGGCCACTATACTATAAAAGGAATTGTATTTCAGAAGAAACTAAACCCAAGAATGTTCATCAAGACAAAAACGTTAATGTTATGATCAGTACATGCACTTTACCTAAGACTCTAAGTTTAAATTCCAGATTGTAGCAAGACAATTCATTGATTCTGTGATAACCCACACATTTCGCCTTAAACAACCCGTAGTTCAAGAAGTTAAGCTTCCAAATAGCTTACTTACCGAAAAAGTCTCTATATTACCTGCCAAAGTAAATTACAATAAAAAGTTAATGCCATACATTTCCTCATGAGTTTTTGGAATTCCATACTTGAATTCTAGCCTGGCCTAACTCTGAAAGCAGCAATCATGATCGAAGTGAAGACTAATTTTAACTTAAATGACATTTTTTACTGATATATTGAGTGCTTGTAACCTGTATATAAATATGGTACTCAGAATCTTTTATTGTTATTAAACATATTTAAAAAAAGCAAACATGTTCTGTATTTATTTTGTGAAATATCTGCAGTATGCTAAAAGGGCCTCAGTCTAAAGCTTTTAAACCTAGTTTAAAAATTAACAATACATTTTTTTTAAATAATAAAAAAGGGTAACGCTGAGGTAAGTACTAACTTCCAGTACAGTTAGCCTAATTAGTTTAAAAAATGTAGGGTTGCTTAGACACAGTTTTTTCGTTTTTCTACTGAGGCCCTTTTAGCATGTGCCGATTCTATTATTCTATTAAAATATCAATAATTCATACAAGTAGCCCAATACCGAACATGCGTATGTGTTGTTCAATCATGTTAAGAAGCAGACATGACAGAAAGAATCAGGTGTTGACACAAAAGATAAACTAAAAGTTTTAAACTTATGGTTCATAAAGTTGTAAAATAAAACAGCTGAGTGAGTAAATGGTTTGCATATTAATAACTTCCATATGAAGTTTTAGAGAGTGAGTGTATATTTTAGTATTTACACTTAATCTACTTATTCTTTCTTATAACAATTATTTACTCTATAACTGTGATTAAAATGTGTTGGGTTTGGTTTTATTGTTTCGTTTGCTTGTCTGTGGTTTACTCTAACAGATTGTTCTTTATACATTTTTGAAATAATTTGTAAAAGCAAAGATTACAACATCTGTCATACTTCAACACATTTGAATCTGAGCACAATCCATTGTCATCATTTTGCTTGAATTATAATATAACTAAGAATTATATATGCATAATAATATGTACACACTTAGTTCTGGAATACATACACAATGACGGTTTAACATGGACATTAAATAGGGATTTGGAATAACAAACTGTTGGAGGAAAGTTTAACTAATAAAGTTTGTAACAGCTCCAAGGAAATTTATGACTGAGCTGTACTGTCAAAGTGGTTAAAACTTTACGATTTGTGTTCTGCTATTTGATTATAACCAGTGTTTGATTTGTAAAAAAAGAGGTTGCGGTAGAGTGAACTAACGGGGGTTGGGGGGGGGGGGGGGACGGGGAAATTTTGAAATATATTCTTCTTTAAAACGTTATTTCAACGCTTTTCTGACCACTTAAAAAGTATATAAACTGTGGACAATTGTATTTTACATTGTATTTCATGTATTGTAAACACTTTTAGGATGTCATTGATTAAATTTTCTGTAGAAAACTGTATTTGTACTGAGATACACTGTTCTAAAGGCAATTTTAAATAGGATAATATTATTTAAAAACATATTTTAAACAGTTCTACAAAATTATAAATCAACAAAACTATTTGCAATAAAATAAAAAACCTCTTCATAAAATATATAGTTAACTTACAAAATCACTCTACGCTAAAATAGTAGGCTAAACTGCGCGACGAACTACTACAGCGTGGCATTTAAACTCAATTAAAACATTTTAAATAATCGACGATGCTAAGTACTAATGGCAGATGAAAATTGCTTTCTGATATGAAACAATAAACTCTTTGGGAACATATCTCAGCAGATATCGTTTTCTCTGACCATGTAACAAAATTTTCCTTCGTACGTCGAAAATTTAATGTTCGTTTGTTTTTAATTAAATTTATGTAACAGGAAAAAAATTCTCATTCGACAGTGTAAATTTTGTACATTTAAAGCACACTGTTTCCTTCAGTAAGGTTTGGTCCTTCTAACTGTGAAGTTTAACTGAACTATAACTTAGGGTATAAATGACATGATATATTAAGTGGTGTAGATTGCTCCCGCGAGTAAAGAGCAGCGGTCTTGTAGAGTTTTGGCCACTAATGGCGGCCTCTACCGGTCTCACTGCTCAGCATACATTCGGTATAGGGAAAGCCATTCTATATTTATCTCTGTCCTCGCTGCCTGCATACGACTAAATAAAATACAGTCTAGTTACACCCCAAGTAGACCTAGCTTTACAACGCTTTAACCGCAATAGTCCGTCGTTCCACTGCTCTAAAAAATTACGTTTTATATTCCCCCCTGCCAATCAGAGATACCGGTGCTTACCGCCAGAAATCAAGCACTGATTATAACAGTTAAACTATTAGTGTTACTAGAATGATACTATCTTTTGGTTACAAAGTATTTAATTGCACTTGTTACATTTCGACTGAGTAAGAAATGTAGTAAATATGTTAATTTATTTACTTTTTAGTTAGCCTATTTAACATATATTTTTGTTACAATAACTTATTAATGTCCTACAATTCAAGATATACAATTTAAATAAGCTTCACCACATCACATGTCATTATCACCTATAAGAATAAATCTAAGAAGTGTGAGTTTGACTAGTGCATCTATTGTTCCGTATGTCAGGCGTTCCAAAAGTTTTATATTATAGATGGATTTATTAGACGGCGACCTATTTTGAGTACTTGTGCGAGAGAGAAGGATATAGTGGCGAGGGAGGGTATTCCAACCCCCATACTGAAGTAGTACATGGTTTAGCTAAAATTTACAATACGCCACCACACCATATTGCGTCATCTCTGTCAACGTATGCTTATGAAAATGTTCTAATAAGTAATTATTACGTTGCATACTATTCCTAAACGTCTTAAATAAATACGAACGGAAAATAAAATACTTTAAACATAAACTCAATTCACTACTTGTTTAATTTACAAAAATAATACTTCACTAATAATATTTTTTAGTCTACACAACTCGAAAGATAAATATTAGACGTATCTTTTGAATTAAATCTGTCTGCGCATGTGAACGTAAATAAACACGATTGACAGACTTTGCTGTTTTTGTAATTTTACAAACAACTTAACGACACTTAATAAAGTATGCACAAAACAAACTAACAAAATAATAGCACAAATAATTTTCACTTTATAAAATTATATAAAAACAAAAATACGTAATGTTTACCGTTCTCTACATCAAACTCAAAATTTAGGATATTCGATATAAATCTATGCATGAAAAATAATCTGCGTTCACTATTCCATACATTTTATGTATAACAAGGGCACACATCTATTAGAAGTATCAATCTAAATAAAAAATATAAAAAAGTAAAATAACCTGAAGTTCTAACTTAGAGTCTCTCGTCACAGTATGTTAGCAACAAGAATTTACAATTCTACAATTCAACGCATAATTAGTACAATGTGCTTAGTTTGATACCTGCCCCTTTTTTCGTCTGTAAATATATCAGCAGCGAGGATCAGTGATAGCTCCTGCTGTAGGTTCACTGGTTCAGCAAGCCACAAGCAAATGGCATTAATACCATACTGTTTTATCTACTATAAATATTTAGTTATTGGAGATTTATAAATCCAATAATATAGATGGAAAAGTTGTTCAAATACGACAGGGAGTTACAACACACGGCTCTGGCTTACAGCGTTTACAGCGGCTGATTTAACTAAAAAAATTACCCTCCTGGAATGGGCGGGGGGGGGGGGATACGGAGAGCCGTTATAACTTTGTTTAAAGCTGAACTGTAGATAAAGCGAAACAAGACCAAACCTGAAGATTGCCGTTCACAGCTGTGGTACATAAACAGTGAACTCATTTATTGGTGTGTTAGTTTACATACGTGATAATAATAAAAGTATACTTGCATGTAAGACAACATTCTTCTCAATCTGTCTTTTATAATTTATTTCCAAACTCCTATCTAATAAATCTATTACCCGATTATTTTCAATTACAATACTGATAGGCAAACAGGTCATACAAAATTTCAGATAATTTGGAATCGTTTATCGAAATGACCTGTTCACTCTGGGTCATATAACATGCATATCTCTTTTCCATTTTAAAATGTAGGCCTATATTATATATTTATACTTGGTTCATACACAGCTTTTTTGTAAATATGTTTCTTTTATTTGTAGCATAGTTGAACAAATATAGAGCATTTGTTTTGTTCAAATATTTATATTTAAAAAAGAGAATGAAAGAAAAATTGAATGTAACTATTTTGTCTAAATTATTTAAAAGCATTACTGCATTTACATTAGTACTGAAGCAACAATGTTGTAATGCCACAACAAACCTTGGTAACTTGCAAAGTTTTATTGTAAAACAAATCTAAATAATTCGACCACGCAGCTGAACTGCTGACGTGAGTTGAGCAAATTTCCAAAATTACGTTTATAGGCTTATGTTTTAGGGTTTCAACCAACAATTTGGGAAATAGTTCTATTCACGACGGTGCTGAATAGCTGCAAAATGGTTCGCACGCCATTTCGCATATTGGGAGTATCTTCAATACACAAAGCATTGCGTATCTGCCAATCACAACATGCATTGTCTCAAAACAGCCTTATTTTAGTAAAAAATTCATAAAAGTTGCAACTTTCACGTTTGGTATTGCATATTTTTTCATATACCTTCCGGTAGGTTTGAAACATCAAGCTAATAATTCATCATCCACCAATCATGGATTAAAACATGTTTTTCATACACCACAAATAAAACATGTAAATCACAGATTCTAAAACCATTTAGTTTTAATATGATCACATAAAACGTTTTGAACTATAAACATAACGTCATATATAAATATTTATTTTTCATGGAACCAAACCTTCTTAACACCGATAGAAATTCGCGTGACACCAATATAATTAGTTTTTAACTCTTAAGGTGCAACTCCTAACAAATATTACATAATTTACATTTTTCTTTCGAGATAACAGTTGGACATAGTACAACAATATCTATTCCAATGACATAAGACATAATATGCAATTTTAAACATATTTGTCATTTTTAAATTCATTGTAATAATTTGTCTGCTTATACACTTACAAATCAAGGTGTGTTTTTACTAAATTACTAATAAAAAAACATGCAGCAAGGCCGTGATTCGAACCCAGGACCTTTACTATTCCGTGGTACTGCTGTTTCACCTGGGAATCAGGGTGGCTAATTTGGCAGAGCAGTAACACGGTATGGTAAAAGTCCTGGGTACGAATCCCGTTCTTGTTCTATGTTTTTTCATTAGTAATTTAGTTGATATTATTCAATTAGGAAACAATTTTAAATTATCTCTCGGTTTACCATTGCTATCAATTAAATTCAAATGTTCTAACATTAATCTTTAAATAATATTTAAACAATCCTATATTCGAATATTTTTTTTAAACTCATTTTATAGTTAGTCATTTATAACATGTTTTGAAATACTAATGCCGTTCATTTATGGAATTGATAAAACATATCTTTATATCTAAAAAAATGCACTATCGTTTAGACCCTTTTCTCTTTAGTTTAAATCTGTATTCCTAATACTAAATAAAGAATAGACGCTTGGTGAATGAATCAAAAGCATGCAATTTGAGCAGAAATCACAGCTTTTCAATATGAGCAATTCATAAATATTGCATACAAATATTGATTATTGTTTAAAACATTGCTAACATTTGCATTTATTGGTTAGAAGGACCAAACTAAATATTTCAAAATAATTATTATAACTAATTTATACTTCCCCTACACGGTGGTATTTTTTATATTTCTCTATCTTCTTCCCAGCTCGACATTTTAAGGATAATCGAAAAAAAATGATAATCGATTTTTTTCGACTTTGGGAAATCGATAGACTGGTAAACTTTTTTTATATTAATCTACATACTTTAAGGTACTTATAAAAAAAATCAGCCGTATTGTAAATTACTGGAACTTTTGGTCTAAAATTACCCCTACCGATTGAGCTACTAGGGCCGTAGGTGTTCGCTAAGAAAGGTTTTCAAAAAATTTGAAATTTTAGGGGGTGTTTGGGTGGGTCAAAAGTAATAAAAATTTCCATAAGATATTTATAGATGAGCTAGAAACTTTAAATTTTGTATGTAGCTTCTTCTAGGGCCGTAGGTGCTCACTAATAAAGGTTTACAAAAAATCGACATTTTAGAGGTGTTTGGAGGGTGTAGAAATTTCAAAGCCATATTTAAGAGATTTCTAGATGAGGTAGAAACGTAGGTGTTCGCTAAGAAAGGTTTTCAAAAAAATTGAAATTTTAGGGGGTGTTTGGGTGGGTCAAAAGTAATAAAAATTTCCATAAGCTATTTATAGATGAGCTAGAAACTTTAAATTTTTTATGTAGTTTCCTCTAAGGCCATAGGTACTCGCTAAGAAAGGGTTAAAGGTGCTGTGATGGCCATGGTTGTTAAAGCGTGTTTTCTTAACAGACATCATTGGCAGTGGTTCGGATTCCACGTAAAACTGTAGGTCCCGTCTTCATTAGCCTTAAAGTGCAAAACAGCAGGACGTTAAAAACAAAAACAAACAAAAAAGTTACAAGATATTCGAAATTTTAGGAGGGTTTGGTTGGGGGGGGGTTGAAAGTTAATAAAAATCCCTATAAGAACAAATTGGCATGAAATTAGGTATGTAGCTTCCTCTAATGTGCTCGCAACATTGCCATTGTAATTAAGTGAAAGTCATACTTAGTAAAAACTTTAAATTAAAACGATAATTTAAAGCTTTTTCATGTTAGTAGTTTACTGATCACAGTATTTGTGATATTAATTCTGTATTGTTTCTGTTTGTTTCCAAACCATTTAAAGTAACATATCACAATTGATATTTATTCATATCCAGTTTGATTTTGTCCTTTAAGTCCATGAATTTCAAAATTGAAAACTGTTAATATAAGAAGCCAATTTTCGCACTACAATTACCGTGTCTAATATTACGATTATTTTAGTTTTCTTATCTGAATTAATCTTATAAAGTATCACTCGACTGTATCAGATAAATATAATTTCTCCTGTCCTTTAGCCCTCTTTAATAATGAGGTAAAAAATAGATTTTACTTTGAAATCTATGTTGCATGCATTCTATAACTATGTCAAATTTCACGTTGATAGCGTACATATAAACTATGTCAGTATTAATGTTGCGTAAGGATAGGCCTACTAACAACAGGTTAAATAAGCCAAACAAAAATATATATTGTGCTAAATTTATATTATGTTTAAATATTTTACCTGGACACGTCTATAAACATTTCCGTATCCTATTTGCAATTTTACGAAACGTAGAGGGGGCGATAGTTATGAAACATTCTGTATAACCTAACATTTTGTTACAATAAATAATCACCATGAATATACACATACATACATTGGAAAACAACATACACACAAATATAATGTTACAAAGCTCTTAAGAAACCAAGCATACACAATTTACAAACTTCAAATTTAATGATTTAATATAAATGCGCTTCTAAAACCAGGTAAACTCTTTGAACTTGAAAGTACACTAAAAGAACAGGTTTTCCAAATTTTAGCTTTGTATGAAACAAGAATTATTCTACAGATGAAATTCTATGTACTTTGATAATTTTTTAAAACTAAAACTAAAAAATACTCCGGAAAAATACTCCACACTTAGGGGCTGGATTTGCAGTTTCCACAAAAAGGAACTGGCCCTAAAGCCTTTGCTTTAAAAATTGGAATGGGGATTTGGCGTTAAACGATCAAGAGAACTGTAGAGAACTTGATATATTTTGAAAATCTTTAAAATTGCCCAGAACCTTCTAATAAATTCCCACCAGAGCATAATACCACAGAATACAGTGATATGGAATTTCTGTAATCTTTGATATACTACTAAAACTAATCCAAACTCAATAAAACCCGATGATACAGAAATTAAAAGACTTAAAAATAATAAATGGAAAAACGGAATTGTTTTAAAAACCCTCCATTACCTCAATGTTAAAAAAAAACTTGTATTTTTGCGTAGGTTTGAATTAAATAAATATATTATTTCTGGTTAACGTTATCATTAAATATTTTATGCAGTTCAATCAAAAAGTTTACGAAAATTTGATACTAAAATAAAAACAACTGTACGAGTCCGAAACACCTGTTGGTAGGATCGATTTCCTAAAAGTTCAGCCTTAAGAAACATTATCTTACATTTTATAATATAGATGAAAAAAAACGTAACACCCTTTATAATTTATGAAATTTAATATGATATATTATATATTAAAAAATATATAACTTACTGTTATTTGGACCGCAATCATGGCACAAATGTTCAAAGCACAAATTATTAATCCCTACTTGAAGAAGTAAAATGACACAGTGAGAAGATTTAGGCTTCAAATTGAAATATATTTTATGAGCGTACGTTGAAAGGTTCTCTCAAACAAAGGGCGAGCTTCTAGACAAAAATAGATAACGTGGGGAATTTTTAAGATTTTATAATTTGTATTTTTTAACAAACTTAAAATGAGGAAATGATAAATTTTATATTTTTGGGAATGTTTGGGCTTCAAATTGGTACATTTGTCATGAGCCTAACTGGTGTCGCCCAAACTAGTGGATCTTACACAAATTTCTCCCATTTAAATAACATGGCGTAATTTTAAAACGCCAGTTGTTAAAATAAACCCAATTTATTGGATTTTTATATTTTGATGTAACTCTGCAGTGTAGAACGAATAAAATGACACTTTTTTTACAAATTGGTAGAAAAATACCGACGTAATAGGCCGATAATGTACTTCCCCAACGATAATTCAATAATTACAAAGCAAACGCATAAAAAACGCATACGGTACACGTGAAGCACAAACCTAGAATTACGGTCGTTACACAATTAACATTGATAATTCAATAATTACGATAATTATACAATAATTCAATAATTTATATAACTGGAAATCTATAAGAGATATAGAAGGGTAGGCCTACTGTAAGCGGCGTAAATGTTCTAAATTTTTTAGCTCTTTCGATTGAGCTATCAACCAACCTCGTCCTTTTTTATTTTTTCAAATAGATAAAAAAAACTAAAAATGCATAAAATTAGAATTTTTATAGCCTCGAATGTTACTATAAAAAAATCATTGCTTGATGACATATCTAGAGATAAAAAATAAACACATTTTTTTAAAATCTTCAAAATCGGTCCATTAGGAGAGGCTGGGTGATTGGAAATAGGTTTTCGACAAAAATCATTTAATAATATAGATTATTATTTGAAAATATAATTAATTATAACAAAATACTACGAGATGCTCTTCTCTTTCAGTTATTGTTTTCTCACTTTAAAATATGATTTACAAAACTTTTATAAATTAACGAAATGATTTACAAACGCAATAAAAAAACAAATACTAAAATATACTTTATTATGAAAACTAATGAATAAAAACGTGAATCCAGAATAAATAACAAGAATAGCGTGATCGGACCAATGGAGCGTTTGTGGCAGGACCTTTTAGTTTCGAGCGCAATTTTATTATCGTTAATCAACTACATTAAAAACCAAAACGGGTTTTTATGCGTTTTTGGAGACAAAACATGTATAAACAACAATTTTAGTACTTGTAATTTCCTACAAGTTTTCCGCTGACGAAACATCGTAACTTGAAAAATTAAAAAATCCTCGCTTACTGAAAATTGTATGTCAGATGATTCATGAATTAAAGTAAGTTTGCATTTTACTTTTTCAATGTGTACAATTACGTAAAATTAAAGATAACTCAACCCATAGGCTAAGTCACCTAAGGAGAGCATAGCAGTTGTTTACGTTTACGCATCGACAAAACTATTTGGTCTCTGTGAAGTTGACACTAGGGGCGGGCACGTAATGTACAGTCCCAATAAAGAAGGTACAGTCCGCGCGGCGATGTTGCTGGCGGTACCTGTTGGCCTCGATCCAAACTAGGCATTTTCGACTGTTGAAAAGTGTTACCTCTGATAACATGGGGGTTTTGCTTCTTATAGTGTTGTTTCTTCAATGCAACTACGAACTAAATGTTGTGCGTTGTTTGTTGTATTTTTGTGTATGTGTTGTAATGTCAATGTGTTGTAACAGTTTTTTAATGTTTGACGACCTCATGTGAGCGACTTTTACACCAGAAGATGGACGATTGAATACGTCCGAAACCGCGGTAGTGTTTTTAATACTAGTGGATCACTTGACGGAAAAAACATATAATATAAATTAACCTTGTATATATATTATATACATTACTATTAATTTTAACCATTTTTCTTAATTTGGGTCCATGTGAAGCACTCGGAAACATGTGTAGCAATACCAGTAAAAATTATTTATTAGTTAATAACTGCATCCTTGATGAATAATTGTCATGTAAAATATTGATTGAAATAAATATAAAGGCACATGAAAGATATTTGTTTAAATTAATTTACCTTTATGAGAATCTATGTCATGAGATCGTAGTTTCAGTAAAAGAGATAATACAATTTAAACTTTTATCGTTCTTAAGCTCTAACTTGTGTATGCTATTGATTTGTTTGTGTTTAAATATAAACATTTTATTTTCTGTAAAGCAGTGTTTATTTATTCGTATGAATAAAAATAAGTTTATTACTAAGACCCCGTTTCAATCTTTTACTTCTCCGTCCTACCAAAATAAAAAAAAATATATTGTTTGAAATAAAACAAACTAATATTTAACAATCACACGAAATGTTTCTTAGCATAAATAATAAAGTGTAGAATTTAAAATATTGTATTAATGAAATTAATTTGAAATTTTCTCCCTTCTACCTTTTGCTGAATGCCAGTCCTCCATTGCTCATCATATTAAAGTTTCACAATTTACAATCTTTTTGTCTTGTTACATGACTACACTCGATTCCACGTTCACCGTGCAGTACAGGTCTTACGAGAGAATAGAGATGCTACTACCATTACAGCGAACATCTCGTTTATTGTCATGCGGGTTGCGTCAACTGACCGAGCGTAGCATGGGAGTTAATGTTTTTTAGTTGGCTATAATCGCTGAGACTGTCGTAAGGATAACATAGGCTTATAAGCACTCTGTACTGCACGGTGAATGTGGAATCGTTTGTAGAACAGAGCGTTAGACTAGAGAATGCATGATGAATTGTTTTGAAAACACATTATCCTTTGACCGTGAAAATTATTGAATTATATAGTTAGTTTGAAATTTCAAAGCGAAATTGACGTCAAATGAAACCTCACATTAAACCTCCATAACGTCGGATTGTGTTTCTATTTAAATAGTTAATGTAACTACCGTCAGTGTCCACGGAATCGCAATCACATTTTCGTAATAACGCGAGCATGATGGGTTGACTGTTAATGTATTGGACACTATTGGTAAAACAATGTATCACATGCTTAAACAAATTTTACATAAACATAAATAAACCATGAAGATAGATTTATCTCTTTACAAAACACTTTTATGAAACTAATTTTATTAAATGCAGCAAACAAATTAACTGTTGCTAATTTTTTAAAGTTGGAAAGTCGCGTGACTCAACAAAAACATTTTTAATTCGTTAATTGCACTAAATTTCTGATTTCTTTCTTCTTTTAGGCTTTTTAAATCCAAACTACTAAACGTTATACGATTATGTTTTTTCATGTTTAATCTATTGTCTTACTTTGGAAGATTATTTACTTTAATAATTTTCAGAAGACATTCACTAAATTTTGAAGCTTTGACCTGTAATACATATTTGATTTAAAAGTTTGAACGCTGTCTTAAAATTGTATAATCTTGAATTAAATAAATAACCAAAATGATTGTGGGTCTTTAATCTTTATAATAGGCCCTATAATGTAATCAGATTAGTATTTTGATATGCATTTTTTTCGGTACCAAGTCACAATTAATTGAACAATACAACCAATCACCCTCTAAGGTTCATCTTGTGACTTCAAATTATTTTGTTGTATTGTTGTAATTACGTTTATGACATGTTTCGAAGTCTTCACAATGCCTTCATCATGGTTTGTTCCTCTTGGTTTGTTCATTCACCAGGAACTGGTCACACATTAAAAAATTTTTAATCAATATAGATCATTTTTAATATATTTTTACAAAACATCACACTTGCACAAACTCAAGGACATTAAACATTCCTGTCTAGCACCGGTGTGCAATCTATTAACTCCGTGAAGTACTGTTGGCACGTCCTACTGATGCTAATCACTATTGAACTTAGATAAATGTTTGAGAGCTGTGTCATATAAATTATATGACTGGAAATACAGCTGATAATTTAAAAAGTCATCGGGTTTTCTTTTAAGCACTCTATACATCTCAAACTCCTCTTAAGCGCTCATTATTCCGCCTTTTGTGCATAAGTGTAATGTCTCCACACTGAAATGGAAATCACCACACCTGGTCTGTTATTGGTTTCAAACAAGTGGCTAGCATAATTTTATTATAGTTGACCATATTTCTTTTGTTATTGAGAAGGTTTTCTCTGTATCGGTGTAGGGATGTTCTCCCTGTTTGACCTATATAGATTTGTTGCAATCAGGACAGGATATTTTATAAACACCAGATTTATTTTCCAAAGGAATGTTATTGCTGCGTTTAAGAAATAATGATGAAATACTATTACTTGTGCGGAAGACGAGAGTGATATAGAGTTTTTTTTTTAAATATTTCATAAAAAATTGGGCAGTAGGTTTTTACACTCTGATGATTTGTGACGAGTTCCTTCCTCAAGTGAATTTGCAAAACAAGAGTTATCAGATGATGAAGTTGTAAAGACTTCGAAACAAGTCATAAATGTAATTAGAACAGAACAATTTGAAGTCCCAAAACGGACCTAAGGCTACGGCCACGCTAGGCGACCTGGTCGCTGCGACAAAGAAAAAAAGTGGAATGCATTGAATGATATAGATACGGCCACACTAGGCGACCCGCGACCAGCGAAAGCAAATAGAACGCGACCGAGAGCGTTTTCTGGTCGCGGTGACAAATACGCTCCCCATGTTATCTTATGGAGCAGGCCACGCTTCTCGACAGGTCGCTACATGTCTTCCCCACCCTTCTCTGCTCCACCTGCTTTATGTGCGCTTTGATGCTAGTTCAGTGTTAACACTTTTCTCTTTTTCTAATAACCATGCCTTTTGTCACTGATATTTTTATCAATGAAATTATTTTTCGTAGACCTCTTTGGGATATAAATTTAAAGGATTACAGCAATAGAGATTTCAAATCTAAATTGTTATTGAGGGTTGGGAGCAGTTGCCAAATGAAGATAAGTATGAAGAATTTAAGTTATTATTATTATTTTATTACACAATGTTATACTTATTAAATTCGCAAAGTAAAAAACTAGAAATAGAATGCACGTTCAAGTCCAGGTCCATTCGTTATACGTTCAAAGGCCTATTGTATGTGCTTTAGCGCTGTCACTGAGGATTAAGAAATTATGAAAAATGTTTTTCAATTATTTTAGAATGTCTGTAACGTCATTTCATTAATAACTCACCAAATTTTCAAAATAACTCACAGGCGCGTTGGAAGCAGTCAAACACGTTTTACGGTAAATATTATTGGTATATTTTTATAGGAATAATCGTTAAACGGTCTAAAAATTGGTAAAGGAACTTAATTTTTGTACAGTATGTTTAAACATATATTGTTTATATCTAGTATTAATTTTATTTAAATCTGGTAAATATTTTTAGAGAAAATGGTGTTTTAATTTTACTGAACACGCGTTTTCAATACCTGAAAGTGTACGGTACATGTCTTCCGTAAAAACTGAATTTCTTTTAAAATATTCAAGTAATTTTAATAAAATGTATAGGTACCTATAAACAATATTTGTATAAAAAAAACTATACAAAATGGAGTTCCTATACAATGCTTTTAAACCGTTTAATGATTAGGCCTATAAAAAGTGACGAATAATGTTTACGGTGGCGTATTTGATAAGTGACGGGCTCGTATAAGCAAAGGGCGGTATATGAGTTACTTAGTATCCATTATTTAATAGCATTTTATTTGATTTAAGCAATTACACAAATATTAAGTAGTGCTAAGACTAAAAGCTTTGACTTAATAACGAAAGCTAGAGCTAAGACTAAAAGCCAAAAACTTATGCTAGGTTTTTATTCAACATAAATAATGTACTCTTTTATTTTGTTAAAGCATTTTTAATAAGACCATTGAAGCAAGAAATCATGCAAATTATTCAGAAGATATTCGGCAATCACTAGCAATCATATCCTCATTCAAAAAAGTCATCTTTTGCAATTGTGTTACCGTGACTGTCGCTAAGTGTGGCACATAATCGCGACCAGGTCGCGGATAAAAAATTCTCCACGACCGGGTCGCGGCGACCAGGTCGCCTAGCGTGGCCGGGTCGTAGCCTTAGGCTAACAACAGACGAGACACCGGTGTACGGTACACTAGTGTACGGGACACTAAATGTACTATAAATTAAATGTGTGTCAACAGATGAGACACTGAGTAGTGCGCTACCAGATTCTGTGGCTCTACGGTGTCTCTCCCTGCGAGAAGCTGGGACACCGGAAAGTGTCCCGTACACCGGTGTCTCGTCTGTTGTTAGCCTTAGAAGATAATTCATTGTATTGGATTAATATGCATGTTCTGATGAGCATTTTCAAGAAAGCAATAGAGTTTCTTACTATAGCTAAGTGGGTTTTTTAGTCGGGGTTAATCTGAAATGGTTTTTATTATAATACACAATTAGGCAAAAGTCTAGAATATAATTAATAATTCGTAAATTATTTAGCAAAACGTAATGGAACTTTGCAGTTATATATTTGTTACGATAACAAATTTTATTTGTTTTTAGTGTTACTTAGAAGGTCTTGAAATTTTTAACGTAATCATATGCCGAATTATACCTCATTAATTAAACAAAATTGTTTGGTGGAACACAACAATACAAACTATCATGTCAAAAATTACAGCTGCTTATATATTGCAATATAATGCAACTAATGTTTCTTAATGTTATGAGGATGTATTTCATTATCCCTACATGCAGCTTTCTTAAAATAAAAACACATATTAATAATAATCAAATTAGAATTATCACAATTTATTTATAAAAAATTACCCATTTAAATAATAACAATAATTATGTGTATTACTGGCGTAAATAATATTGTTATTATAAAAAAATCAAAATAACAAAAAATAACTCCCATACTAAAAGGACGAAAACATATTTCTGGCAAAACCCATACTACAGCAATTGTTCAAATTGTACGCGAAGTGTTTCTTGAGAAGCTCCAACACGGGTGTAGAATGTATTTGTATCATTTGTTTTCATTTCATTGGAATTTCCAATTTTTTTTTTTTAGCTTTTAGTTCATTCAGATCTCTAGGAATATGTGTATAACCCTGCATATCTCTAAACAAATCTAATGGCTTCAGATCCGGAAATCTTGCTGGCCAGTCTTAAAACCTTTTTTACTAATTCATCTATTTGGGAAAGTCGCATTTAAGTAATATCGCACGTTATAATATTACAGTTGTGATGTTAGGGATTTCATAAATTAGTGTAATTTAAGAAGAATGTTAAAATAATGCATTACATTAATTTTAGAGGAAAACTAAATTTCTCACATTTTGTCATTTAATGTTAGCTGCAACCAGTAATAGTGAAACTATCTCTTATACCATTAACAATTCTAAATTTTATTTAAAAGATTTTCATCTTAAATTTGAATCAAATTTATCGACTAATACATAAAAATATAATAAGAATACATAAATAAACTCTTTTGAAACAGTTGAGTACAAGCCCGTGAGGCTTAAAATTTGTATTCTCCAAGCATCTCTAGTATATTATACATTGTAAAAATTAGTGAATTAGAATAAATTATCCCATTTTGAAATATCTACTCAATTATTAATACTCTATATATTATGTAGGTATCCACTGCAACTATACACTAGCACCTGAGTTATTCCTTCCGTAGGTTTAAACGTCCTTTAAATAAAACTCCTTTAAGATTAAAATACGATTTAATTTACGCTTTATTAAATCTATAAAATAAATGTACGAGCCTAAAGATCTTAACTAGATAGATCTATCCTAGATAGGAACTGTTAGTGTTTAAAACATTACTAACACAAAATATCCTTCAAATAACGTTTCCAAAAAGTCCAAAGTATTAACTTCTTCTACATTGATAAGGTTTTTATTTCTACAGGGACGAAGTAAAACAACCGAGATCGTTGTAAATCATTTACTGAACGCGAAAAAGTTAGCATGTTTATCATAATTTAAACAGACACGGGATGTTTCTTCGAAATTTAGACTCAATCAAATATTCTTTTAGTAGCTTATTCAATCAATTATTGGATACATTTGAATAAATTGTTTAAACAGCGAAATAGAACACCGTAAAGCATATTGATTTTCGCAACTTATTTACTTATATAAGTATAATTTATTTAATCTATTCATATTTTGTAACATAATTTAATTTTAGATAAAAATACGTGTTAAAATAATGCATAAATGTAAATTGTAGTTTCTACAGTAAACACAGCATACTGTATAACACAGAATTGTGTTTATACTTTTAACACACCATATATACTTTACATAAATATATACAACGAGAGCATGCAGGCTTACGAATGAATGCAATATGTTTTTATATTAATACAGAGGTACGGAAAATGAAAAGTTTTGCCTCTCTTACAAGATTTGCCTAAAGTAAGTACTGGATTTTCCACGTCGTTTGGTAGGCTAAGCAATATTAAAGAGAAAACCTTTGAGGAAATAAAAATTTTCCGATAGTTTACAGTAGTCATCAATGATATTAAATGAATATAAAACATATGTAGAGAAAGTGAAATTATTACAGTATTGCAAACTGGCGTGCGCAGTATTTTGAGACGGCATGGTATTGTTATTGTGGCATGGACATTTTTGAAACTCACACTTACGTTCTGGCCTATCACAACTCTAGTTTAAAAAAATATCAATTTATTTTTTCAAATAAAAACTAATGTATTTATGATGCGTAATTCCAGTTTTCGAATCAAATACCAAATTTTTGTTTTTACAAATCATATAGAAAAACATAGTCTGTTCATTCTAAATATATTGCGAAAATAAATCAAAGATATTTGGGGATTTATTTTAATAACATTTCTAACGGTTTAACTAAACTTCATGCAAAGTAACCCTGATCTAGTAATCTAATAATTAACAGAGTTGTGTCCAACTTTTTACGCTTTTACGGTATGAATATCATTGTTTTAAGGCTGTGTAATATTTATTGCATTGGTGGTAATCCTGTGCGCATGCGCTTGCTTTGTTTCCTGTATCTTCCATTAGAAAGCGATAGTAGCAAAGATGGCGACTATTGAACAGAAAGCTTTTTGTGTTTTACAGTTTGCAAGTACTTAATCTGTAAATAAGTGCAACTTGCGTTCCTTATTAAGTTAAAATATAATCCTCCAAGAGATAATAACATCCTTACATGGTATCCTCAGTTTGAAGACACCGGCTGTCTTTGTAAATTGAAAAATACTAGACGATCGAGAGTGACTGAAGAACGAGTTCAACGATTGAGAGAGTTTTTCAGTGCGGATTGAGAGCCTAAAAGTTCGGTAGGCTAGTTGTGAATAAGCAATTTTAGTAAAGTCTGTGTTTGGAAGCTTTCAAGGAGGAGCTTACAACTACGTCTTTATCTTTTGCTCTAAAGCGTTTAGACGTACCAACTTTGCAAACGTTATGTTGCAGCATGATGATTCAGATTTTCTGGATCGTGTCGTCTTTAGAGACGAATTGACTGTTCATTTAAGTGGACATGTTAACACTTAGAAAGTGTGCATCTCAGGTTCAGCAGTTCTAGACGAGAAGGTATAGTTACAACGAGACTCCAACAAATTAAATGTTTTGTTTTTCATATCTCGGCGGAAAGTTTATGGGCCTTTCCTTTTTTGAAAAAAATACTTTAACATTTGTTTCTTATCTTAAAGCGTTACAACACTATTGCTCATCTTTCCTCAATTAGAAGTAGCTGAACTACATAACTTTATTTTGCAGTAAGATTGAGCCTTCTAATTGATTTAACATAGGACGCGTTTGGTTAAACAAAGATGTAGCTGCCCACTGGATTATCAGCAAGGTACCAGATGACAGAATTTTTTTGCATGGCCTGTACAATCACTCGATCTAACGCCAACCGATTTTTACCTTTAGGGTATGTACCTCCAACAACAGCTGACCTATCCGACTTAAGAAACGAGATTGAAACAGTTGCTGTACAAACTACTGCAGACACACTGAACAAGGTTTGGGACAAACTAGGCTAACGACTGGATATATGCCTTGTAACAAGAGGTGCTCACACTGAACACTAGTAGGACAAACAGTTGCTGTACAAACTACTGCAGACACACTGAACAAGGTTTAGGACGAACTAGGCTAACGACTGGATATATGCCTTGTAACAAGAGGTGCTCACACTGAACACTAGTAGGACAAACTGTTGCTGTACAAACTACTGCAGACACACTGAACACTAGTAGGACAAACTGTTGCTGTACAAACTACTGCAGACACACTGAACACTAGTAGGACAAACTGTTGCTGTACAAACTACTGCAGACACACTGAACAAGGTTTAGGACGAACTAGGCTAACGACTGGATATATGCCTTGTAACGAGAGGTGCTCACACTGAACACTAGTAGGACAAACTGTTTACTGCAGACACACTGAACACTAGTAGGACAAACTGTTTGCGCTTCACTTTAATTTGATGTATTGTTTATAATAGAAATTTTAATGTGATAAATACTAAAAAGCCTTAAAATTATGACATTAATTTTAAAACACTCGGAAGTCACTGTACAATTGATTTTTCTACCTATATTTATTGCTTTGTTGTAAACTTATTACCATTTAGTAAGCACACTTTCTTTGCCAACTTATTATTAGCTGATTATAACAAATAACTGTTTAAATTATTTGCCCGTAAATGTATAGTTTTATTGTAAGCATAACATGCATAATAACAATAACACAAAAAATATATATAGTATATTAATAATATACTATAATAAGTTATAGAAATAATTCGATCCTTTTGCGTAAAAAGTTATAAACCCACAAATAAATTTAATCAAATAAAACAAAAATTATTTTATTTATTACAAAATTAGTCTTTGAAATACCTTTATTATTATTTCAGTGCTAGCATAAAATTTATTTACAGGGCACTAAATAAAAAACTATATTATTTATTTTAAGTATTTCTGGGACATTATGACATACATTGTGGAACACACGTTTTACGTTCTTCTTATAAATCAAGCTTATCCAATAAGTCTCACGACAATGGACATATATGTTACATACAAAGAATGAGGTCAAATTATTCTCCAAAGATTGTCAGACATTGCTATAAAGTGGTTTTAAAGAAGTTTACTTGAATTTACTGTGATCAATAGGAATTTTTTCAATTTATTTCATTTTAATGTCTAATTATATTTGTACGGTATAAATATCCATACTGTTCGTTAAAACAAGAGGCTAGGTTATACTGTAATGTTCTTTATTATTTTAGTAGAAAAGTTAATGTAACTTTTTCAAGGTATATATATAGAAAACACAAACTGTTAATATGATTTATTTTTTATTTTTATTTTAAAATATTAACAATAGTATTAATGTACAGAAACATTTACGTAAGTGGACGTGCTATGCCTAAGAGACACAAGAATTAACATATGTAAAAATTTCAAATAATTTGTATTGTTCTAAACATGTTTTTCTATCAAACCTATGGATGTTTTTAGTATTTTATTAACACTATTTTAACAAATAATATTGATTACAAAAATCTGTATAAATAAAATAAATGATCTTGAATGTGTTTACAAAAAAATAAATGGATTTCTTAAAATTTATATAAATGTGCTATAATTTTATTTTTTTTAAATTGGATTTTATTTTATTTGTTAAAACAATTTTTGAAGATGGTAAATAATTAAGTAAAAAAAAAATAACTTTAGTGGATGGACTGGGTCTGTCAGGTTCACAAGATTGTGTGGCAACTGATGACTGAGAGTAGAGTTGGCAAACATGTGACACCAGTGTATTCTGTGAACATTTTCATTAATTAAGGTACAAAGAGACATGGGGTAATGCAACTTCTATGACCTTGAATCAAACCAAATGTAAAAACATCAGGACCCAGCCAGTTCTTGGGTAAAATGAATGCTTTTGTACACCAATTTAATTGTAAAAACTTTATTTTACACGTTTTAATTTTTTAATTTAATGTCCGTTTATAATTGTACATTACTAAAAGTAAGTCTAAAGGTCACTTGCCTGTATGCCATGCATGTGGTATCAAGTAAGGCGTTCCAACTGAGACTGGGCTGACGCCTTTGGGCTCTTTGTTACTACTCTTCCCAATCGGTATGAAAGCTACTTACATATATAATTTAGTTTATTAGAGCCAATATATGTATTTGATATTTTAATAGTTTTTTTTATATCTATTAAATTATTTAAATTTCGATTGGATTTCTGGGTGAAGTGTTATTATTGATGATTCTTGGTTCTTAAGATTAAAGAACCCGGTCCGAATTATTGTAAATGTCATGGATGTTTGTCTATGTATTATATAGATAAATATATATATAGGAAAGTCAGCCCAATAATGAATTTCGAGTGAAATTGAGTTATTGTGACTGACCAAAATTGTTGCAGGGGTAATCAAGGAAAAGACATGACTGCTTTTATATAATAAATCGAGGGCTAGCCCCCTGCTATCTTCGATCACCAACCCCTGCGACGATTAGCGAATAAGGAAATGTAATCAGATTATTATATACTATGTTATTTCCACGGGAATGGTAGTTAATTAGAACAGAGATTTTTAATTTTTATATAGTAAGAGAGGCAATTTTGAAGTTATAATATATGACTAAAATGTGATACGGTAAGTATTTTGCTTTGTTAGTCATGTAGGCCTTTTTAGTATAAACTTGGCATAATTTTAATAACAATAGGTGATTGAATTACTACGATATATAGTAAGCCTTATTTTTTGTTTGTGTTTGTTATTACCTAACCTGAAAAAACAAGTTGGTTGTGAAGAATAATTAACTAATTCTAAATTTTGCAATTTTATTGATATGATAATAAATGTAAACTATTTCAAGAAACGTGTTTTGGTTCAGTATATTGCTCAACTAAAATTGTGTTAAGCTTATGATCCAAATAAGATGTGTTACGTTTAATATGTAAAAACAGATGTTAGAATTATAACACAGTAAGAATTTTTTGTTTTTATGTTTTTTGTTTGTGTTTTAATTTTTTTTATTTTGTTAACTTAAAATAAATAAAATTGATTATGAAAAATAATTAACTGATTATACATTTTCTAATTTGGTTGATATGGTAACGAATGTAAAAAATGTATTCAATAAATGTGTATTGGTTTAGTACAGGCCACATCTAGAATTTTTTTCTACACTTTTGATTCAAATCATGTGTTTTTAAAATCATTACTTTATATTTTGGGAGAGAACCGCCGTATTTTAACCCATTAATGTAAATATTTTGATAAATCATTTCTCTGTGCACTTCTACATAGTGATATGAAGGTACATTACAAATTGTAATGCTCTAGCTATTATACAGAGTGTTTGAAAAGTCTGGATACAGTTTAATATCTCAAAATGTACGAGTCTTATGAGATGGAAATAAAAGCAGTTATTCACAACCATAAAAGAACCACTTTTTGATGAGTTTGAAATTTGTTCAGCCATCTTGGATCCGCCACCCTGAATGAACTTATTTTTTTTAAATGGGAAGGTGGTCATGTGATACATCATTTCAATGTAGAATTTCAAGAAAACAACCAATGGTGAAATTTGCACATCCATATCTTTAACCGATTCAAAATGGCGGCCAAAAACAACGAAATCGTGTTTTCCGATTTTGTCCCAGTTTGTAGTACTATTTAAAAAAAAATTATTATTTTTCTTTTTTGATTCAGAATTGAATAACCTTTCAAACGATATGCCACACAACGATATTTGGTAGTATTTAAAAAGTTTTAGTTGCAGCCATTGTGAATTTTTTCAAAACTGATTTCAAGTGGTTGAATTAAATACAGTTTTGTAGCACGTCGTTTGAAAGCTTATTTAATTCTGAATCCAAATAGAAGATAATTAATATTTTAATACAAAATTAGTACAGCAAAATGGGGCAAAATCGGAAAACACGATTTTGTTGTTTTTGGCCGCTATTTTTAATCGGTTAAAGATGTGTATGTGCAAATTTCACCGTTGGTTTTCCCTTGAAATTCTACATTGAAATGATGTATCACATGACCACCTTCCCATTTAAAAAAAATGAAGTTCATTCAAGATGGCGGATCCAAGATGACTGACAAAAATTTCAAACTAACCAAAAAGTGGTTCTTTTATGGTTGTGAATAATTGCTTTTATTTCTATCTCATGAGACTTGTACATTTGGAGATATTAAGCCGTACCCAGACTTTTTGAACACCTTGTATATGTATGTCTGTACGTTTATTATGATTCTGTCAGTCTACCAGTCAGGACTTCTTTATTTATG
>JAGFPH010006335.1:4400-25531 GCA_018207615.1 Philaenus spumarius
AAAGCCGAAGTTGCTTTTTAGATTTTGTTGTTCCTCGGCGATCCTTTAAGAAAACAAATGTTAAACGAAATAACGTTCTCATTAACAATAATTACAAGACGACGCAATAGTACAACAAAGAAGAATCGCGGGAGATCACATGGATGGAAGCGCAGGAAACCGTCATCCAACTGTATACAAGCAACATCTGAGACGCGTGGTGGGGGGATAGGTGGCGTGAGTGAGTCACAGCGGCACTGCACCTGCTTCGTGTCACTCTCGCGTTTGTTCTCATTACTGTAAATGTTTAAACAACGATACCGACTAAACCAGCCAGGCGATTTTAAAAATTAAAAGTGTAAAATTAATTAAAAATTATTGTCTTCAAAATGACTACCTGCGATTTGCATTTTTCGTTTTGTAACACAATTATTTTATTATTATTTTTTAAACCAGCAACTTAATTAAAATTTAGCTTCTTTGGCGTGAATTCTAATCTTATTCCGTTCACAAATCAGTTTTGCAAATGAAGATCGGACGAAAATTCCACCAATAAACACAAATACAAAATGACTCCATTTTAGTGCTGCGCCGTGGTGGCAGAATTTGGAACTAATCCTGGGATGTTTAGCCTTAACGTCAAAAAACCTTTATATGCAAATTTTCATCCAAATCGTTAGAACCGTTAGGGAGATCCCCGAAATAAATTTATATACAAGAATTGCTCGTTTAATAAGATTAGATACAATTTCTTGAAAGCATTCCTTTATTAAAAAGTTTTTTTTCAAATTTAGGCTAGTTTTTCAATTTAGACCATTTGTAAATTTTCCCAGCCTGAAATATTTTTCTGCTATCTCAGTTCATACATATTTTATCAAATGTACCTTGGAATAAGTAGAACAAATTTAATTCTTAATTGTTACGCACCGGGACATCATCGAATGTAGTCGACTCATGAGTCAATAGGTTTAAATAATACGGGCGTGTAAGTGTTTTACTTTCTCCACCCTATACGTAGTATATGGAGAAAGTATTGTTTTCGTAAAAATGTTCGAATTTGAATTTTCAGTTGAATTATCTGTTTTTGTGCTCCCAGAACCCCAAAAAATTTTTTAGTGCAATTATCTGTGTTGGTGCTCCCTGAACCCAAAAATATGTTTAGTGGAATTTTTGTTTTGGTGCTCCCTGAACCCAAAAAAGTGTTTTTAGAGTGGTGCCTGTCTGTCAGTCTGTCTGTATGTATATACGACCAGAGAGGACACTATTGGTCCGATTTTCATGAAATTTGGTATGTAGGTACTAAACCCTAATATCTCCAGGCGTTTTTTTCATTTTTTTAAATTTTTAATTTTTAAGGGTAATTTACCCCTAAAAACCATTAAAAACGACAAAAATGCAAATTTCTCAAAAACGGCTCTAACGATTTTGATCAAATTTTCAGTATTTATAGTGCTTAAGATGCCAAACAAAATGACACCACCCGCTTTTATCAAAACTTCGGCGTTTTATAACTATGGGGAAATGTTTAAAAATAAACAAGTTTGTGTTGTCAATCTAGCATCGCGGCAGCGGCCGCACGGGGTAGCACCACGGTAGCGAGCACGGACAGTAATTCAAAGGTCGCGCGATCGAATCCCGCCTGGGACAATAATTTTTTATACGATTGACGTAGGTAGAATATTATTTTTTTGTTTTGTTCTAAAAAGTAGTAAAAAATAAAATGATTAAAAACAATATTATTTTGACTACAGTAAGTTGGGAGAAAGTTTGTGTCAGTTAACTGATACCGTTTATTTTGTTTATGTGTAAGTGGTTGTGTAATATGATAAAGAGAAACCTGAAAATGGCTGAAGAGCCGAAACTGGTGTCCTATATCTAATAATTAGTATATCAATATTCGGAATGGCGACTAACAATTTATTGTTATTAAATATTTTATTAATTTTCTTTTTTCTGGCAAATTACTCTAAAAACCATATTAGGTTGTTTCGTATAGTTCGTATAGTTTTTAAGAAATGTGGTTCCAAACAAAGTTATTATTTCGTTTTAAATAAATTTGGTTCTAGAGCGATTGTTTTCCTCGTCGCGCCGCGCATCTCTAGCGACTTAATGGACGACCACATGCACCAACATTAAAATAGATGACAGTTTATTAGAAAATGTAGAGGAATTTAAACAACTTAAAGTTTAAGACTGCTGTTTAAAGGAGCTGTTTGAAATGTTGGATTAAGGTTGTAAAGCCGAGCTTCTTTGATGATATTGTAAAGAGAACATGCTTCCTAATACAGCTGTGGGGATTAAACAGGAACAAAGAGAGTATGGAAGTGAGATTAGTTTTGACCGACTAAAGAGCAGCAAAGTCCCAGTAATAGATTTGGGAGACATAATCCCGGTACTGGTCTGGGAACGGGAAGCTGGCCGATAGAGGGTAAAATGACGAGATCATTGTTTCCATCACATACTAACTAGAATTGTGTATATTGGCTGGTGGCCGATAAGACTGATAATTACGACTACCCTGCCCTTCCTCTGATTGAAGTTGAAGTAATTTTGTTGGTATCGATTAATCGAACGTTTTGTATCATTTATGTACTTAAAAACCGTAGACTATGTTTAGGGAGTATGGATTAACTCTTGTTACCAAGTGACTGCAACATCAGTAACTAAGCTTTACCACTAAAATTTTACTTCAGTAACTAAGCGTTACAGCTGAAACTAAAAAAGTAACGAAAAACACTAATCAAATGAAAACGCAGGTTGGTTAGAGAATAGTCCGACTTTTAGGGGGAGTGGCTTAATCGGTTTAGAGGAGTGTCCTCTTGCTTATTTATTCTGGTTCGCGATATAGTTAAAATTGTGGATAAAACAATTGCATGTATATATGTATATAGATATTTTAAAATTTTTTATTTATTTATTGCATAAATAAAAATAAAAAAAAATTTACAAATTATCGTCTATGGATTTAGTGCCCACATAGGCATGAGGCCTGTGCGTGGGCACGAGTCGTGCACAACATAACTTTACAATAAAAATTATGGAAAAAGAGAAAAGAGAGAGAGAAAAAAAAGAAGAAAAATACAATTTTAAAATGTACAAGAAATCATAAATAGTTCATCACCAGAAAAACAACGTCACTCCTGTGCCCACACCAAAAAAACCCTTACGAAGAATCAGAATAGAACGCGAGATGAAAAATTAAAAGATAGTAAAATAAATGAAATAATGTTTTTTAAACATGCTTTCCTATCCATGAATAACACAAACAGACTCGAACTAAAAAATAAAAATAACCCACATATAAAATTAATTCTTCCTCAGCGAATCTGATATTGTAATGAGACTTGATAGCTTGCAATAATTTTATTTTTCACAAAATAAACACACCCAAAAAGCACGGAGCTTGATGTTTTTGGAACTTCGCAAGAGCAGTTTGTTTTTCCTAGCGTAGCCGGTGTTAACAGCTAGTAATTTATAACTGCACGCATATCCTGTATTGAAAACACTCCCAATATACGGGGTTGGCGTGCGAAGCACTCAATGCATTGTGTATTGAAAATACTCCCAATTAGGGGGTTGGCGTGCGAGGCACGCAATGCACTGTGTATTTTAGATACGTAGATACTCACAATACGGGGATTGGCGTGCGAAGCACGCAATGCAATGTATACTCCCAATACGGGGGTTGGCGTGCGAAGCACCCAATGCATTGTGTTCTGAAAATACTCCCAATATTTAATACTGCAATGTATTCTTTTCATTTGAAATCCAGCAAGCGTAAAAGATATGTTTAGTTTCAATGGAATAGTTGCAAGCTCTAACACTGGACAGCATAATAACTGATGATGAAATAAATGCCGGATTCGCGGATGATTCAATGCCCTACAGCTGTAAAGGTTGACCAAGGAAAGTGAAGAGCGTATGGAAGTCTTGTAAGAGGCCAAGGTGGAACTGTCAAGGATCTTTTATGTTGTGGTTAATAGAATGGATACATTTTGTTACAGCTTTCGACTGTCTTTAAATTTCTTAAATGATTTTAATACTCACGCCGTTCTTTTTGATATCTTCAGTTTTCAATACATGAATCACTTTTAATTAGTTGTTTTTGTAAATAATTCTTACATTAATAATGTGTTTTTAACTGCACATTTTTGAAGACCTGTTCCATAAGCGAATTTCAGCTTTATATGTACACTAGGGGAATCCCCTGCGTGCTCCGCACGCCAACCCCGTTGGAATCTTCAATATACATAACTATTTTATGTTTTCTTTATAATAAAGGTGTGGGATTAATAATAACCCCAAAGCTAAGACGATAAATAATGTTAAATGTTCAAATAAAAATTATTTCGTATATTTTATAACAGCAGTTATAATAAAGGTTAAAAGAACCAGCAAGGCTCAGGTCTACACTTTAATAAAAACCTAACCAAAAAGTTAGAAATACAAGTAATTGCTTCAAAGTTTGAAATCCGCTGTCAATAGAAATATTAGAGCAAACGCTGTTTTATCTCCTATTTTATTCAATTGGTTGCTATGGTAATGAATGTAAATACATGTGTTGGTTCATCAGTCTAGGCCTAACCTAAGAATTTTTTCCGACTAAATTTACAAATATTGAAATAAAAAATGTTTTCATCAAAATGAATTATTGCCTAGGTTACGCAAGGATAGTGCATCTTTTTATTAGTGAAACAATTTTTTTTTTCAATCGGTTTAGTAGTTCTAGAGAATATCCTCATACATACAAACAAATTTTACCTCTTTATAATATTAGTATATATAAAATAAAATAAAACAACTAGAAATACATTTTACTATCGCTTATTATGAGATTGTGTATTATTTTGATTAAATATGTTTTAATTGCATCCTTCAATTATTTTTGTCAATTTTTTTAAAACAATTTTTATAATATTTTTTTTGTGATTGTAATTGTCTTTGTTTGGTTTTGTTCGTATTTACTTTTATTTGTGTAAAATGTTAATAAATGCAAGGAAATTTGAATTTATTTATAGAGGCTTCGTTTATCAAACCCTCGCGACGTCTCTTGTTCAATATTTACACTCACAGTTAAGCATATGCAAACATATTATTCTATACTCTGATATTTTCACAGAAATTACGATTTATTAGGTCAGAGGCACTTTGATCAAGGTAGGGCGATGGGGTAGATGTGACCTAAATTCTGAAGCATACTCGGTATAACCAGAGTTTTTGCGAGAATAACAGGAATTTGTACGTAGAGAGATTATTATTTTACGTTATCAGTAATAATTATTACTGGGTTGTAATAACAAGAATGTATTTCAGAGCTGTTTAAGTTAATTTTTATGTTATGTTGGGATGGGTTTTGTTGTCTATACTTCTATATATACCGCAGTAATATTAAAAAGAGGTCAAATTTGTTTGTTTGTATTTTGGGGGGTAATCTCTGGAACTATTGAACCGATTGAAAAAATATTTTTACTAATAAAAAGCTTCACTATCCCTGATAAACATAGGCTATATATAATTCATTTTGATGAAAACATTTTTTATTTTACTATTTGTAAATTCGGTCGGAAAAAAATTCTTAGGTTAGGCCTAGCCGGAAGAACCAACACATGTATTTACATTCACTACCATAGCAACCAATTGAATAAAATAAGAGATAAAACAGCGTTCGCTCTAATATTTAGATTAACAGTGGATTTCAAACTTTGAAGCAATTATTTGTATTTCTAACTTTTTGGTTAGGTTTTTATTAAAGTGTAGACCTGAGCCTTGCTGGTTCTTTAAACCTTTATTATAACTGCTGTTGTAAAATATATACGAAATAATTAGATTTGAACATTTAACATTATTTCCCATCTTAGCTTTGGGGTTATTATTAATCCTACACCTTTATTATAAAGAAAACATAACATGAATATGTGTATAGAAGGTTCCAACGGGGTTAGCGTGCGGAGCACGCAGGGGTTTCCCCTAGTATTATTATATTTTGATTTGAAATAATTTAAATATCCGTTTTAGAACACTTTGCATTTTCAATCTGTGTACTAGAAATTTCTGACACTGCAGTAGTGTTTGAATTATTCCTGCGCGTAGACTTTTAACTTTGGTTTGCGAAGCGCTCGGATATCTTGTTAAGTAGATCTGTCTACAACAGTGTAGTGTTTTTAATTATGTGTAATTTAGTAGGCTATTGTATTTTAAACGATGGGAGTGGACCGACGTTTCCGTCGGAAATAGAGCATTTTTGGATGTCGGGGAACAGAAAGTGACTGCTGTTACGCACCGTATATTTACGTAATACGTATAAACATTCCTATTAGTTCCGTTTAGCTTTATTTTAGTCTGGTGTGGTTGAGGTTAAAGTCTGCAAAAATATTTGAGTTATTCAACTCCTATAAAATCAAATAATGTACGTCTTCGAGTAACAATATAATGTAACAGCTGATTTCACCCATCATCTGTAATACTTAAACAAAACCTAGCACAGATTATACTTTGGGATTATGTTTACAACTTCAATCAATAATATAATGTCTTGTGGAGTTGATTTAAAAAAATATAAGTTATAGAACTAATATTTCCGTTATATTACGTTATAAAATTTTCTTTAAGGTTATAAAATGAATATAAATACAAACTTTTATAATCAATATACAAATTTAAAGATATCCATTAGTTTAACTTCGGAAACATTCGTACATTTTCGTATAACATATTCCTTTATTATTTTCTTCATTATAATATTAATAACTTCTGAATAACTTGATGTATCAATATGAAATGAAAAGTAATTTAAGATAATATTTTTACCTTTATTTTGACATATAATAAGGTATACAAATACAAAATCTTAACAAATATGCGTACTGTTTTATAAAATCATATCTAAATAATCCTTATATAATATTGTAGGCATTTACCGAGTTAAAATCCAATTAGCATAGTTATTTAAGCCTAGATAAAGTCTGTTGTTTTTTAATAGTATTTTTTAATTGATGCGTTTCTTATGTGCATCTTCTATTTAATCTGCCTGTGATTTTAGAAGTGTCTTGTGAAGTTCTTTTTTTGAATATGAATTAGAACTAATGTAGGCCATAATACGTTATAAGGTTTGCTTTGGGGTTATAAAATGAATATAAATACTTTTATCATCAGTATATTCATTTATACAAATTTAAAGAAGATACCCATTCGTTTAACATCGGAAACATTCGTACATCTTCGTATAAAATATTAACATATTCCATTATTATTTTCTTCATTATAATATTAATAACTTCTAAAACATTTGATAAAAGAAAAAGCAATTAAGATAATATTTTTATCTTTATTTTTATATATGCAAAATTTGGACAAATAGGCCTACAGTTTTATAAAATCATATCTAAATATCCTAACAATTATTGTAAACCTTTACCGAGTTAAAAATTCCTTCAGAATAGTTAGGTAGGCCTAGATAAATTCTGTTGTTTTTAAACAATATTTTTTTTAAATTATGTCTTTCTAATGTGTATATAATTAATCTGCCTGTGATTTTTCACGGGGGTTAAAGTAATAATATTAAACGGAAATGAGATATTAAAAAAAGAACTAGTACACTAATATACAGAATGATTCAGAAGGAATCTGACCGTATTCCTATATGTATCATCAAAATAATTAAAAAGTTAATTTTTACGCTTAATAGACGCTTATTAATAGTTAATAGACGCTTAATTGCTACGTTCATATACAATTAATCTTTTGTATCTTTACAAAAACACTGCAACTTGAAAAGCAGATAAATTGTTAAGTTGAAATTTGACGTACGTATTGTTTATGTAATATTCTACAAGCGTACCAAAAACAAATACTATCTCTCTATTATACAACAAAAAATTCCTGTCATTAACGCAAAAACTCTAGCCTCATTGCGCATGCGTTAGTATCTAGGTCACCGCTAATGTTACCAACTTACCCCGATCCAGTGCCTCTGATGAGAAACAATCGTAATTTCCGTGAACATATCAGGTATACAATAATCTGTTTGAATTTGATTCGCCGCGAGTGTAGTGTTCGGGAGTTGGGCGAGCGAAGCAAACAGGAATGGAACTTTGTAGTTTTATGTATTTTTAAATGGCAGCCACATAAAATAATAACCGTTTAAAAATAGTTATGCAAAGTATTTTCCAACTTTTTCCAGTTTTATAAAAAAAAAAAATAATTTTACTCTTCTCCATTTCAAAATACCGACTGACTTTGTGTGTTTCCTGTTTTTTGCGAATGTCCTTATGGTTCTCTTATGGGGAGACCTAAGGTCGGAAGTAGTCAATGACTACGATCATGGTCCCTATAACACGTTTTAGGCTAACGGTAGCATTTTACGTCCAATTTGGTACACACGCTTTTGGGGATTTTATCTAACCAAAATTAATCAAGGAGATTATTCTGCACATTTTTGTTTTTTACACGACCTTGTAGCTCGTCTTGTTCCCTCAAAATCGGTCAAAATAATACCAAAAAGTACCATAAAAATGTTTGTGTGCTGCGAGCGAAGCGAAGGTCTAGGTGCATGCTCTCAAAGAGTGTTTCCGCTGCGAGCGGAACGAAGCAGCGTGTGAGCCGAGGTTGGAGTTAAAATGGGAACAAGTTCTACTAATATATCAGGCAGTTATTCAGTGCCTTCTTTAGTTGACCACTTTCCCTAATGGTTATAAATTTAATTTTTGAAATTTGCTCAACTCACGTCAGCGGTTCAGCTGCGTGATCGATTTGTTTTCTATAATACAGTTGTTCTTTGAGGAGCAGAAAAATCATTTTCGAAAGAAATTATTGTCTCGTGGTACATTTGTTGTACATTTTTGGTAAACATTTGAAAATATACGATGCAATTTATCTTTGTACATTTGCAAATGTTATATAAACCTTTTCAAATCTATGCCTCTGAATGCCTTTTAAGCGAATGCGTACATGTGATATCCTTATATATAATTCTGTAAGCGAAATTTTAGATTCAAAATTGTGGGAATTTGGTAAATCGGAGGATGATGGGAGGGGTATCAAATTAAAGGTATCGATTCAAGGAACGAGGGGAAAATATAAGTTTTTTCTAAAATTAAAAACTAAGGGGTTTTTGAGGTCCCCGAAAAACGAAAAATCCCCATAAGAAATACATGAGAATTTAAAAACATCTGGTGTGTTTATATTAAAACATTTGGTATTAAATAAATAAATTAAAAACCTAAAACAGCTGTTCTGCAGTTTACTTTAAAACATTTGGTATTAAATAAATAAATGAAAAACATAAAACAGCTGTTCTGTAAAATAATAAGACAGTTAATGTAAATTATATTTTTATGGCCTAAAATGATAAATAAACACATGTATTTACATTTATTACCATAGCAATCAATTGAATAAAATAGCAGATAATATAGCTGTTTGTTCCAATATTTCCATTAACAGCTGATTTAAAAATTTGAAGCAATTATTTTTGTATTTCTAGCTTTTAGGTTAGGGTTTTAAAGTGTAGACCTGAGCCTTGCTGGTTATTTTAAACATTATTATAACTGCTGTTATAAAATGTAAGAAATAATTTGATGTGAACATTTATTATCATTATTTATCATTTTAGTTTTGAGGTTATTATTAATCGTACAACTTTATTATAAATAAAACATAACATTTGTTTTTAGAAGGTTCCATTGGGGGTTGGCGTGCGGAGCACGCAGGGGTCTCCCCTAGTTGTTTACATCTACATATCAAATACAGTTCTCATTTGTTTATAGTTTCCTTTGTACACAGTATGCCTAGTTAATTACTAATCCTCGGTGAACCGTTTGTATGACACACGTAGGCTATTGTCTAATTTAACGATGATTCCCTCGCTACTAGGCAACGTGTCGATTGTTTATACAGTAGGTCCTTGTTTGTTATTTACATCTGAATGCAGATATATACTTCCTGTTGTATGATGGGCGCCGACATAACGGGTCGTAGACTCTACAAATGGTAATGTGAGAGGTTTCGTAACCGTTGGGCGTTGGGTCAAAACGTTTCGATCCGCGCTCCTTTTTAAGTACATCGTTAACCGAAGGAAACCATTCGCGTTTTCCGTCTTGTTTACGAGCAAATAACTTTTATGAAAATTTGTAATTTACCATTTTTGTCACCTACGAATTATAGTTTAGATGTTCATGAACGTTTTCCTGCAAATTACAAAAGATTATCTTCAAAATTCGATGAAAGATAAGTTATATTGAAGAAGACTGTATGATGGGACCGTTTCGTCTTGGTATTGCATATTGCACGCTCTTAAATCAGCATGAAAAGTTCAAGTGTAACAGATCAGCATTTTAAGACGAAATTTTACTTAATTTTTGTTTAAAACGTTTTTTTCTGTCTTTTCTTAAGGGTCTGCTGTAGTGGCGGGTGTTTTGGATTTGTATCCCGTAAGAGCAATGTTAAATTTAAAACCATTTAATTCGTTTATTTTTTATCATAAAATTGTTTGCAAAGTCTCATTTTAAGGCTCTTCTTTACCTTGAAGAAAACTCCCGAGTGTACAGTATGATTTCAATGCAAAAGGCCTGACTCAAGCCGCAAAATCGTTGAAACATGCATTCGTAATACCGTGTTTCGGATTCTATTTATAAATTAATAATCTGGGAAACTACTTTAAGTTATAAAGAAGGGTTTATATTTTTTACGTGTTAGCTTAAACTATGGAAATTATTGCTTAAAACTCCCAAAAAATGTTTTAAAAATAATCGATTTTTACTCATTTAAACTGTTGATTAAAAGGAGTTGCCGACGATTTCTTTCAATTATGAGATATAAGACAAAAGCACAAAGCCTTTAAGAACAATTTAAGATATTTCACAACTTTTTAGGTTGAAAAACGGCGTCCGAAACACGGTAATACGAAGTGCATATTTTTGCTGTTTTACGCAAGGTATAGAAGACCCTTAACCACAGTCACAATACGTATCCGTTTTGCGTTTCTTATTTTTTACTTTCTCACTATACTATAGTTGAGATTTTTGTGGAAATATCCGTTTTGGGACCACGTGAGTCCAAAAAAGTGGTTTTTACAAAATGTCTGTCTGTATGTATACAAAGCTAGAGAGGAAACTATTCGATCGATTTCGAACAAATTTTCACCAGACGTGTCAATTAGGCCTGCATAGATGCACGAAAAAAGGTTTTGAAAATTTTTGAAAAACAACCTTTTTTTTGGCCAAAAAACCACCAAAAAATCAGTTATTATTTTTTTTATAAAAAGAACGGCTCTAACGATTTTGATAAAATTTAACTTATTTGTATCTCTTAATGTACCCTACCATATTCAAAAAACCGCATCTTTCTAAAAATTCTCGTTTAGCTAGTAATAATAACTGATTTTTTGGCCGAAAAGCGGGTTTTTTTCAAAATTGTTCAAAACCCTTTTTCATGCATCTATACAGGCCTAATTGACGTGTCTGGTGCAAATTTGTTCGAAATCGATCGAATATTTTTCTCTCTAGCTAATAATAATAATATTTATTAGTTAATCTCCTTAATATCACCTCTCCTACCCCACCTACAATTATGAGGTCACAGTGAATCTGTTTAATAACTTAAATATGTTTGTGAGAAAGTATGTGCTAGTTTCTGGTACCGTTTATTTCATTTGTCACTTAATTGACATTTTTAAGTACCAAGTTTAATAGATAGATTTATAAAATGGTTTTAAATGAGGCAATGTCAAATCGCTCAGTTGCAAGAAATTGCACTGTTTAGATATGGCTATAGGGCTCCGCACGCCAACCCTCGTATTGGGAGTATTTTCAATACGCAATGCATTGTGTGCTTCGTACGCCAACCCCCGTATTGGGAGTACTTTCATTCCACATTATATTGCGAGCTTCGGTCGTCAACACCTGTATTGGGAGTAACTTCAATGCACAGTGTATTGCGTGCTTCGCACGCCAACCCCCTTCTTGGGGGTAATTTCAATACACAGTGCATTGCGCCAATTTTAAGCCTATGTGCGTCCACTTTAAAATATTAGTGATTATTACGTAGAAAAGTTGCTTTCTCTTTTATTGGAGCAGACCCTTAAAAACACAAAATACACTGTAAAGAAAGAAAAGTTGCATGACATTTAGGAAAAGATATTTTCATATATAGTTTAAGTTAAAACTATAATATCATCAAAATATTATTTACGACACGGATAAACAATTCGATCAAGAAGGCAGACTTCCTACATTGCTAATACGACCCTAACCACGACAATAGGGGCTTGTTATAGTTTGGGTTGGCACAAATCAATATCGCCGTCCAGCATTCTGTCCGCTTTGAATAGCATTTGAATGCCAGACACGTTATTGCCCTAGGGTGATTTATAGCCCGTGTAAAGATCAGTGTAGCTTCTTGTATCTTTTGAAACCATTCCCTCAATGTTAATCGTTATTATTAGCGAATTTACATAGGAAATATGAGCTATTGCAGTGACTCTTCGGGTAACAAATAAGGTCAGGAGTAGTCAGTGAGCACCGATCATGGTCCCCAGAACACTTTTTGGAGAGTCATTCAAAATGTTATATGTATTCTAGGTGGCCCGATCCGGCTTTGCACGGATAGACAAATCACATTTAAATCTATATTAACAAAAAAAATCAATATATTATATATTACACTATGTATTTCTTATAGGGCTTTTTAGTAATTTTGACCCCCCCAAACCTCCCTAAAATTTCGAAATTTTTTGAAAACCATTCTCAGCGAGCACTTACGGCCCTAGAGGAAGCTACATACCAAATTTCATTCCAATCCGTTCGGTGGTTTTTTTTAGTACTTTTGACCCCCCAAACCACTCCAAAATTTCGAATTTTTTGAAAACCCTTTTTAGCGAGCACTTAGGGCTCTAGAGGAAGCTACATACCAAATTTAATTCCAATCCGTTCATTGGTTTTTTAGTAACTTTGACCCCCCCCCCCCAACCTCTATAAAGTTTAGAATTTTTTTTAAAACCTTTCTTATCGAGCATCTAGGGCCCTAGAGGAAGCTACATACCAAATTTCATTCCAATCCGTTCGTTGGTTTTTGAGATTTCGTGATGAGTGAGTGAGTAGTATTTGGATTATATATACATAACTAGCTGGCCCGACCCGGCTTTGCACGGAAAAACAAATCAAAGTTAACTGTATATTAACAACAACAAAAAATCAATAAATATATTACACTATGTATTTCTTTCGGGTATTTTTAGTAACTTTGACCTCTCCAAACCCTTCCTAAAATTTCGAGTTTTTTTAAACCTTTCTTATCGAGCACCTACGGCCGCCCTAGAGGAAGCTACATTATTTGAATTATATGTATATATACATATATGTGTTCTCACTCTAACTGCAGCATTTTACGTCCGATTTTGTCCACATTTGGTACACACGTTGGTTTTCTAAGTGTCTGGAACGAGTTCGTTAGCCAAACAAATCGAACAACCAGAAGCACTTTTTTTTACTAGAAGTAAATTTTGTTTTAGATTTTTGGCACTAAAATGCAATTTTTTGGTATTTTATATAAACAAATAAATGCAGGACATTAGTTTCTGCATGTTTGTTTTTTTTTCACGACCTTATAGCCCGTCTGGTTCCCCCAAAATCGATCAAAACGTAAAACACCATAAAAGTCCGTGGTCCTTCTGATACGAGGCCGACGGCCGAGTTTGTACTCCGCGAGCGAAACGAAGCAGTCCGAACCCCAGGCCCAAGGTCGTGGTGCAAACTCGCAAAGCGAGTTTTACTGCTGTGAGTGGAACGAAGCAGCGCGTGAGTCAAAAAGTTGTAAGCTTAGCAATCAAATTCTACTAATATATTTCGAAAATAGAGGCAGCTATTCAGCGCCTTCGTGAGTACACCGATTCCCCAAATTTTTGATTAAAACCCTAAAGTATACAAACTGAATTTTGGAAATTCGCTCAGCTCACGTCAGCGGTTCAGCTACGTGGTCAAATTATTAGTGAATTTATATGGGAAATATGAGCTAGTGCAGCGATTCTTACGGTTAGACCTATGGTCGCGAGTAGTCAATGAGCACCGACTATGGTCCCCAGAACAGTTTTGGGAGTCAATCAAAATTATATATATATGTGTTTTCATACTGTAACGACAGCATTTTACGTCTGATTTGTTCCAACATTTTTACAAATTTGGTTTTCTAAGTGGCTCGGACGGGTTCGTTAGCCAAAAAAAAATCCAACAACTGGAAACACTTTTTTGCCCGAAAGGAAATTTTGTTTTAGATTTTTCGCACTAGAATGAAAGTTCTTTTGGTGTTCTATGTAATCAAATAAATAAAGAATATTACTTTGAACATTTTGTTTTTTTGCACGTCCTTATATAGCCTGTCTGGTTCCCCCAATATCGATCAAAACGTAAAATACTGTAAAAGTACCCGGTTGAAATCCACTTAGGCCTACGGCCGTAATGCAGACTTGCAAGGCGAGCTTGTCTAAAGCGAGCGAAGCGAAGCAGTCCATAATCCAAGGCCGCAAGATCGAGGCGCAAACTCTCAAACCGTGTTTTTCCGCTGCGAGTTGAAGGAAGTAAATCGTGAGCCGGGGCTAAAGGCTGAGATGCAAACAAATACTAATAATTGACCGAGCGAAGCGAGGTCTCCGTTTTAGCTCGACCGTTCGGCATTTCGTCTGTGTGTCTGTCTGTCTGTCTCGCGATTACGGCCAAACGCCTTGACTGATTATCATGATTTTTTGCTTGAATGTTCCTTATTCCTAGACCGAGCGATGGCTATGTACGGTTTTTTCATTTTTAACCTCTTAAATAAATTAAAAATTTCGGGCGCACTGTTTCGCTCAGTGTAAGCTTCTTTCCAAAGCCAGTTTGTGGCTCAACCATAAGTTGAATTTAAAAACTAATAACGTTTTGCTTGTAGCAAATTTGATGTTCAACAAAATTGTATTCTTGATTTTTTCCGTATCTCTAACGGTAAGCTCACAAAATGGCGTCAAACTTGTTGAAAATCGTCCACGTTTTTGTATTTTAAACATGTTTTTATACGTTTATTCTTTAGATATCTTCATAAAACCTTATAATTTTATTGAGAGGGAGAGAGAGAGCGCTACGTGCTGTCTTGCTCTTTCCTGCGCTACGTCAGCGTGGCCGCTGTGAGTGAGTTGTGGAGGGGGAGCCGAGATAAGGAGCCCGATTGGCGTTACGTCGCATTTACCTAGTTGTAGTAGTCTTTTAAAACCAATTTTGTCATTTCAACGAGCGAGGTCTACTGTTCACAGAACTACTAGTACATTTCTACTCAACGCCTTAGTAAGTAGACCAATTTCCCAAATTTTCGGTTGAAACTCTAAAACATATACAATACAGCATGTGTTACTGAAATAGGTACTGTTACAATACAGTATAGAGTACTGAAATAGGTCTCGATAATGGAGGAACTCCGAAACACGTCGACAAACTTAAGTGAAAGTGTTACGTTAGGATTGGCAGAAAATTGTACTAAAACTTACAATACAGTACTTAATTTTGGAAATTCGCTCAACTCACGTCAGCTGTTCAGCTGCGTGGTCGAATTATTTATAAATGTAACAACTGGGGTATTTGAATTATAATACAGTAAGCATTTTTCTTTGATTTGTGTTTCTGATTGTGTTTGCTTTTAGTTTGTTAATCCAACCTAAGAAAGCTATCGGTTGGGAAGAATAATAAACTGATTGGTTGCTATGGTAATGGGTGTAAACAAACATGTGTTGCTAGTTTTTGATCCGAATAGCTGTTTTATTAAAATTTTTAATATTTTTAGGCTTTAAAATAAAATTTTGCAAAATTCATTCTTAGCGTGCGTTTTTGACCCCATAAACCTTTACCCCATACCTTTAAATTTTCGTATATCTTAAGTAGTTTTTATTCCACGTTGATTCTGTCAGTCAGTCAGCAGGACAAAGCCTCTTTATAGATTGTCACTGTATCCCTTAGGAGTATTCTTATTATATAACGACTAAATGAATATACGTTATTCGTTTACGGATGTCCAACTTAATCCAATTATCTCTGTCACTTCTCGTCTCAAAATGAATATTTATGGCTCCTTAACGCGTGAGTGTGTCTTTCTCGCTGGCTTTCATCGTCTTTCATGTCAGCAGTACGAGGCTTTGCAGCAGCTCCAACTGAGTTTTTTTTTTTTTAATAAGCTGTATGAACGTGAAGCACTTCAACTATAAATTTTAAATAATTCGATCTCGCAGCTGAACTGCTGACGTGAGTTGAGCGAATTTCCAAAATTTAAGTGTATATATGTTCCAGGGTTTGAAGCAACTATTTAATTTGGAAAATTGGTCTAGTCGAAATACCCTATTAGGCCTACTAGAATTTGTTTTCACTTCAGCCTCCAGCCCCGACTAAACGCCCTAACGCTAAAAAGGTCAATTAAAAAAAAACAGACAATCCTCAAAAAAGTTCAATTCTAGTAGGAAAACCCTCAAAATATTGTGACATCCGGTCAAAAAACGTGATTCTTGTTGTTGGATTTTTGGCTGACAGACTCGTCCGATTGACTTACAAAACAAACGTGTTTACCAAATTTGACGTAAAATGTGGCCGTTAGAGTATATATATAAACAAATTAATAAAGTTTAAAGTCGGTTCGTTGCACTATGACTAGGATATCATATTTTAAATCATTGTGTGGTGAAATAATAAGTTATTTATCAATAGTGCAACTTCCGCTCTGATAAACAGTTGATTGTACAATTTTTATAGGTTTCAGATTGTAAATCCCTTTCACAATTGGATTTTACGAATTCTGTCACGTATTTTGGGTTATTTTTTTAAACAGATGCTATTTTATTTCTACATGTAAGTGTGGCCGTGCACACATTTATTCCAGGTTTGAAATCATACGAAATACGGCTCGGTATGTTAAAAATGTCTGTTATTCCGGAGCTTTTAGGATAACAAATATTCCAAGAGAACTGTTCAATCTATATATATATATGAATGAATTGCTGTTCGTTAGTCTCGCTAAAACTCGAGAACGGCTGGACTGATTTGGCTATTTTTGGTCTTAAAATGTTTGTAGTAGTTCATAGAAGGTTTATACGTAAAGAAAAGTTTGAAAAGTTTCCCGAAAAAGTTTCAAATTTGGAAGAAACTGAACAGCATTTATTGTGTGAACTCAAAACCATAGCTCACAAAAACAGCTGTTCGTATAAAAAGCTTATGTTTGTTTACATGTATTACCATAGCAACATTACTTAGCAAATTTATAATCACTTTAATACTCTTCAAAACCAACAGCTTTTTAAGGTTAGATTGAAAAACTATAAACAAACACAAATAAAAATGCTTACATAATTATAATTCAACTCAAACATTGGTTATTAAATATCTATATAAGCCTACTTAGAGATATGCTGCTTAAAATATTGTTTATATAAAATATATCATAACTATGAAGTTTTTAATACTTTTCAAAACATATTTTCGCTATCAATAATAATAATAACAAACAAATTATTTGACACCATGCATAACCATAAACATACACGAGTTTAAACATATTTTATTGAAAACTAAACAAACCATCTGAATTAAACTAAATGCCATTAAAATATCACATTCGTAGCTTTATTTTGATATATACTGTATATTGTATATTTAAATACTAAACAATATATATCTTATACTAATTAGGCCTATACATTTAAAATTACAAACTCTATTTGAACCAGTTTGATACAGCCTAAATTAACGCGGATGTTACAAAGTGATTCAAATATCTTTTCTATGACTCCCAGCTAATTGAAACCCTCGCTAAGAAAGGGTTAAAAGAAATTCGAAATTTTAGGGTGGTTTGGGGAGGGGGTCAAAGTTACTAAAAATCCCTATAAGAACGAATTGGAATGAAATTTGGTTCCTCTAAGGCCGCAGGTGCTCGCAACATTGTCAATGAAATTAAGTGAAAGTCAAACTTAGTGAAAACTATAAATTAAAACGATATATTTAAAGCTTTTTCATGTTAGATAGTAGTTTACAGGAATACAATTTTCAGTGCTTTTCTAAATAGCGTAGACTTTTTTTCATGGCCACAGTAGGATACGCACAGGTATTCAACGAACACTTAAAACGAATTACAATTACGTCAAAAAGACTGAAAATACCAACAACCACGGGCAACGCCGTACGGGTCAGCTAGTTAGATATATTAAAGCTAAATTAAAGCCGAACAATGATATATTATGTACATATGTGTTCGCACTCTAACGGCCGCATTGTACGTCCGATTTCGTCCAAATTTGGTACACACGTTGGTTGCCTAAGTCGCTCAAACGTGTTCGTCAGCCAAAAAATCCAACAAATAGAAGCACGTTTTTTTGACAGGAAGTAACTATTTTTGAGATTTTTTGTACTAGAATTAATTTGTTTAAGGTTTTATCTGAACAAGTAATGTAGGATATTATTCTGCACATTATGTTTTTTACACGATCTTATAGCTCGCTTGATTCCCCCAAAATCGATCAAAACGTAAAATACTAAAAAAGTACGCGGTTTAAATCCACGTAGGCCTACGGCCGAGATTCAGACTTGGAAGACGAGCTTGTTTGCTGCGAGCGAAGCGAAGCAGCCCATAATCCGAGTCCGAAAGTTCGAGGTGAGTCGAAGATGGAGGCGTAAACAATTTCAACTAATATATTTTGTACACAGAGCCAGCTATTCAGCGCCTTCGTGAGTAGATCAATTTTCCAAATTGTTGGTTGAAACCGTAAAATATATAAATTTAATTTTTAAATTCCGTAAACTTACGTCAGCTGTTTTTATTTTTGTGATTAACTAAGTTTAACTAAGGAAAAAAATATTTTTTTATTTTTTTTACTCGTTTTTTTTAGTAATTATATATACATATATAAATACCTTAGTAAAATTACGCAAAACAGCCCCACCCGGAGACCAGATATCTAGTCATATCCTGTCAGCTTGGAAACCAGCCAACCACCGTTTGCTTTACTTCCGCCCTCCTACCCTCAAACCGCAGATATGATTAGATATCTGGTCTCCCTAGCCTAGATTCGAACTCGGCATTTTGTGATCAGAAAGACGCTTCGTTACCACTAGACTATGGCTTCATGAATGAAAAATGACAAATTAACAAAACTTCAGTTACTTTACTATCGGTATAAATATTCCGTGTATAGGAATATAGTTTGTCAGCACCATCTAGGAGCGGTTATAGGAAGTTTGCTTGGTTGCTCTTAAGTTTTAATCTGTCTAATTTGTATGTGCGAGAGGTTTATAATAATAACTTAGATCAGTTCTTATTAAGTTAAGTAATTAATTTAAAGCAATATGCTAAACTTTTAATACAAAATACTGACAAATCAAAGACTAGAACATTTTTTAAAAAATTGGGGAAATCACACCATATAAATTATCAATTGAAAGCAAGCTCTAGCCAAGCAAGTCCTGCTTTCTGGTGGCATTTGTTGAAACTAGGTGTAGACCTGATGTTTTACAGACCTGCAATGGACTCTAAAGTACCTCCATGGCTCAACTTGTAGATAAAGCCACTGTTACCTTTTATAAAGGCAGTTAAATTGGGAGGTACTTAAAAGTATCGTCGGGCAACACTTGGTTAATAGAATTATATTATTGATTGAAATTGTAAACATAACCCCAAAGTACATAATCAGAATCTACGCTTGTACTATACTACAGATGGGTGAAATCAGTTGTTATATTATATTCTTACTCACGAACGTACACTCGCTTTTATAGGAGTTGATATGCATTTAAACTTCACTACTTTGCTAACATTATACTACCGTGTTATTGACCTTACCTACTGATTAAAATAAACGTTATTTAGACCACCTACCTCTAATGTATTCATTTAATTCTGATTTACATTCAATGCGATTGCACTTCTGCGTTGAAAGACGAAACCTGTCAGTTTTCAGAGAGTGTAATGAACCAGTTGACCTTAGTTTGTATAATAGCTCTTCTTTTACCTCTAAACATTTTAGCACTGTAACTAACACCTTCGTCAAATAACAGTGTTGAACTGAAACAGCTTACTATATGTCAAAAACTGTATGAAGGTGTTATTAGCTAGTGTGACTGTAGCATCCTGTAAAATGTGTTTAACGCTCAGAAACCACATAATTTATAATTGAACATAACATAACATAATTTATAGGTGAATAATTAAATAGTCATACTAACTAATAATCTATAGGCCCTACTATTATATAAAAATATAATGGTGTCTGTCTGTGTGTGTGTGAGTTACTCAACCACGTGAAAACTACTGGATGGATTTGAATGAAATTTGGCACACATATAGATCTTGACCTGGAATGATACATATACTAGAATTCATTTACATTTACCTAATTATGTAACAACTGTACACGGCAAATTGTTGTTTAGTGCAAATTTTTTATGATATTTATTTCAGTAAATGTCTCATTACTCAGTTATTTATTATCCGATTGTAGCAAATGTAGTATGATTTTGTTCGTCTTAAAATTCTACATTTTTTATTACTGGTAACATTTTTTAATAAAAATTACGGTTTTCGTGAAATTTAACATCAAAGATTTTAAATGGCCGTAATCTTGAAACTGTTTAAGATATCGTAACGAAATTTTATACACTTTTTGGACCTACCAAGGTACACGTTCGTGACAAATTTGAAATTTCTATCTAAAATAGTACTCAAGTTATAAAATAATTTGTAAAAAACACAAACAGACGGACAGACAGAAAACTAGGCATGTCAGACCCATGTTTATATGACGTTTTTTAACTGTCTTGACCTAAGGAACAAATACACAACATTTTTCCAGGGAGTTTGTAAACACCCTGTATAAAAAGTAAACCATATTTGTATTTTTTAGTGTACTGCTAAGGGGTGAAAATGTAATAACAACCCCTAAAACAATAAACATTTATTACTATATATACTTCCATTAATGCGGCGGATCTTTGGGCCGTGTGCGAAGCCAAGGGTTACCTGCTAGTACCTACATAAAATCGTTTACGTATTACTCCAAATTCCGGCTTAACCAAATCCAGCCAAATCCAAATCCAACCAATAACCACACAAAAATAAAAGTAAAGAAGTTGACAGCTCCCAAACTCAGTATTACCGTTCAATGTTAG
>JAGFPH010006335.1:25631-62369 GCA_018207615.1 Philaenus spumarius
TAAAGAAGTTGACAGCTCCCAAACTCAGTATTACCGTTCAATGTTAGTAAAAAGGAATACATGAAAAAAAGGATTTCCCGTAAATTTGGACCGCTGTTGTTTTCCTGTAAGTACCTTTAACGCCTCTTATTTTTTTCCGAAATATAGCTACAGTATACTTTCGAAAAAAGCGCGGGAGACTGGGGGGGGGGGGTTGCAACGATTTTGGATATATCCTGATAAACATAATCATAAAATGTTTTTTTTTATCAATTTTTGCCCACTTAAAATTCTCAGTAAAATATTTGCGTCGAAACAAATGCAAACGTATTATTGTACACTCTGAGATTTTCACGTAATTGACGATTGATTAGGAAAGAGGCACTTAATCGAGGTAGGGGCCTGGATCCTGATGCTTACACAGTAGCGTATGATTATACAGGTAAAAAGAGTCAGTAGAGGGCGTAGTAGGATCAGAGTTTTTATTAGGACAGAGGCGCTTAGATCTCGGTAATGTAAGTTGTGCTGTAAGACAGCGGCACTCGAATGCGAAAAAAACATTGGATGAGTTTATCCAATGAATACAGAACCTATAAGAAGCGCAACGCTTATGGAGAATAGTCAGCCCGGTTGGTTGCCGCCAAATCGAGCTTAGCGCAGCAGCCGGTAGGGAGCGTTGGCTGAAAATGTCCACTCTTCTCTGACCCATCAATCCTCCGCGCCAGATGTGAGTGAAACAGAGAATGGCTTTCTCATTCTCTGTCTCACTCACACTTGCCGTACCGACGACAGTAGCGCTCTCTCTACCTAGCGGCTGCCGCGCTAAGCTTGCCAGATTCAAATAAAACTAGGCTGAATATTTAACATGGGCGTTGCGCTTCTTATAGGTTCTGTATTCATTGGTACAATCGCCTCTATTGTTGTAGTTCTAAATTGTGCTGTAAGATAGCAGCACTAAAATGGAAAACAAACATTGGACGAGTTTATCTCTGCTGTACAATCAATGATCCCATTTCGACCTTGTTAGTTTCGCTTAACCGCAACAAAACGGACCAGTTGAATTCCTTGTTAGCTTGTAAAAATCGGGATTGAAAAACAACAAATTGGATTTTATAATTGGTTTGGATCGTATCGAGAGTAGAGCTGTTGTGTACGTGATGATAGTTGTATCGGTCAGAGACGAGTGCGTTTTGAGGTCGGAACTGTGATCGTGGCTAGTCGAGCGTTTTCGATTAAACTCGGGGGGAAAGTACGGGTGAAGATGAAACTGCCTTGTTTGTGGTCTGCGAGGCGACCCCGGGTTGTTGGACATCTTCAAGGCCGATGGGTATAGAACTGCTTCATTGTTCTAACCGACCGTGGCTGTAGCTTGTGCTATATTGGTTTGGTTTGTTGCACAATGTTTGAGACTGATCTGTGATTCGTGGATAACAGTCTCTGGTATTCATATTCAACCGCTTTTTAGCGAATTTCCATAGGAAAAATGAGCTATTGCAGTGGCCCTTATGGTCGGACTCAAGGTCGGGAGTAGCAAATGAGCACCGATCATGGTCCCCAGAACACGTTTTGGGGTGTAATTAAAATGCATATATACAGGCTGAGTCACTACTGACTACATTAATTTTAACAAATGATTCTACTTATCAAAAGGAACAAAAAAAATGTATAATATAAGCCCTTATCTGACATTAACCGTTTAGCTGTCATGGCGTATTTTGTGATTTTTTCAAATTACACGACTTGGTACTATTAGTTTGACGATAAAAACCACACTTTAATTCATAGGAAATTTAATGCTCTTTCAAGTGGTATTACTTGCCATGTCATAACTACATTAGTGTGGTTTTTATCGTCAAACTAATAGCACCAAGTCGTGTAATTTGAAAAAATCACAAAATACGCCATGACAGCTAAACGGTTAAGGTCAGATAAGGACTTATATAAATTTTTTTTGTCCCTTTTGATAAGTAGAATCAACTGTTAAAATTAATGTAGTCAATAGTGACTCATCCTGTATATATATATGCATATATGTGTTCGCACTCTAGCGGGCGCATTTTAAGTCCGATTTGGTTCAAATTTGGTACACATGTTGGTTGTCCACGTCGCTCGGACGAGTTCGTTAGCAAAAAAGTCCAACAACCGGAAGCACGTTTTTTGACCGGAAGTAACTATTTTTGAGATTTTTTCTACGAGAATGAATTTGTTTTTTTACGCGACCTTATAGCTCGCTTGGTTCCCCTAAAATCAATCAAAACGTAAAATACCATAGAAGTACCCGGTTCAAATCCATGTGGTGGATTCTACCGTGGGGTTTTAGTGCGAAGCACGCAATGCATTGTGTATTGAAGATACTCCCAATACGATGTTTGGCGTGCGAAGCACGCAATGCTTTGTGTATTGAAGATACTCCCATTTTGCAGAATAGCGTGTGAAGCACGCAATGCATTGTGTATTGAAGATACTCCCAATATGCGGAATGGCGTGCGAACCATTTTGCAGCTATTCAGCACCGTCGTGAATAGACCTATTTTCCCCAAATTGTTGGTTCAAACCCTAAAACATAGGCCTATAAACTAATTTTAGAAATTTGTTCAACTCACGTCAGCGGTTCAGCTGCGTGGTAGAATTATTTACTTTCTCACTATACTATGGGTATAGAGAAATTATATATATATATATAAAAGGCGATGATAACCACCTAGGTTTTTCGCCTTTAAAAATCAAAAAAAAAAAAAAAAATAGAGAAATTATATTGATTGCAAAAAATCGATGTTGAGATTTTTTTTCTAAATATCCGTTTTAGGACCCCCCTGAGTTAAAAAAAAGGTGTGTTTTACAAAATGTCTGTCTGTATGTGTACAAAGCTAGAGAGAAAAATCTATTCGATCGATTTCGAAAAAATTTGCACTAAACATGTCAATTAGACCTGTATATAGATGCACGAAAAGTTTTTGAAAAACAATCCCCTTTTTGGCAAAAAAACCCCAAAAATCAGTTATTATTTTTTTTATAAAAAAAACGGCTCTAATGATTTTGATAAAATTTTGTTTATTTGTAGCCCTTAATGTTCCCTACCTTATGCAAAAAACCGCATCTTTTTAAACATTTTCGTTTAGCTAATAATAATCATAATTACTGATTTTTGGGGGTTTTTTGGCCGAAAAGGGGGCTGTTTTTCAAAAATCTTTTCGTGCATCTATACAGGCCTAATTGACGTGTTTGGTGTAAATTTATTCGAAATCGATCGAATAGTTTTCTCTCTAGCTAATAATAATAATATTTATTAGTTAATCTCAAACTTTAATATCACCTCTCCTACCCCTCCTACAATTATGAAGTCAGATGTTTACAACTTCAATCGTTATAATTTCTTGTGAAGTTGATTTTTTTTAAATATGAGTTATAGAACTAATGTATGCTATAATATACGTTATAATATTTGCTTTGAGGTTACAAACTGTATGTAAATACAACCTTTTATCAGCAATATAATTGTTTAACCTATTCGTTTAACAGCTGATTTCACCCATCATCTCTTATATAAAATGCAATGTCCTGACTGATGATCAACGCAGAGCCGATTCTATTAAAGCTAGAGACTTGAAATTTGGAAGGTACATCCGTCCAATAATGTAGAGGCGTACTAAGAAAGGATTTTGCAAAATTTTGAATTTAAAGGGTAGAAAATGCGAAAATTCATCCCTCCCATAAGCAGCCATATAAAAGATGAAACAGCTGATTCGTATTTATTAATGTGTTATTCTGGTTACTATGGTGATAATTCCAAACTCTTTCAAAAAAAGTGTGTTGATTTTATAATAATAGGCCTAACCTAAAATTGTGTTAAACCTTTGGTCCAAATAAGCTGTTTTATTTATAATGTGTAACAATAATATAATGTTAAATTGTAATATTAGATGTTTGAATTATTATATTTCATAGGTTTTAAAGGCCTAACCTAAAATTGTATTAAACTTTTTTATTCAAATCAGTTGTTTTATTAATTATGTGTAACAATCATTAGGCCTATGTTGAATTACACGGGATACGAATTACAGGATGTTGAATTACACGGGATACAAATTACAGGCTTTCAAAGTTTCAAATTAAGCAATAGCGAAGCATTGCCGGGTCCACTAGTCTGTAATACTTAAACAAACCCAGTGTAGATTATAGTTTGGGGTTATGTTTAGGTAGGCGTAGATAAGTAGGCCTTAATGTTGTTTGTAAATATTTTGTTTCTTAAATGATGTATTTCTAATATGTGTATCTAATTAATCTAACATCACACATAAATGTTTAACAAAAGGATCAACAAAAACTAGGAACACTGTTCCATGAATACAATACCGATATTATAAAACAAAACAAACTACTTTATTTTTTTTATTTAAAAAACGTGTTTATTTTACATCTACAGCATGGACATTCAAAGTTAAAACGTTTATATAAAAATCCTTAAATTTTCACGTTTTTTTTTTTTTGCTAAGTTGGGCTTTGTATGATTTTTTCTATCTTACATTCTTGTTTTACAATAAAAAAAACATTTGTAAGAAAGCAACTTAGTTTAAAGAAAGTTTAAGTCAAAACAAGACAACGTGGTTTGCTAAATTAGGTTGTAGTGTAACGCCAAAAAATCCAGTTACATTTACTAAATTAGCTATTCTGGAGCTATCTTATCTGAATGTATTTTTCTCTAATGATGCATAAAATAACATTATGATTTCCGTATATTTGCATGGAATCAAGCTTGGATAAACCCAAATATTCTGATAAGGAAGGAACCGAATGTAGTCGTTTCTTGTCTATCCTTTATTGGAGGGAAACAACTTTTTGGGATTAAAGGAGGAAAGTTGCGCGTGGGGCTTGTGTTAAAATTACCTTAACAAATTCCTTTCCTACTTCGCACTGACACTTGAAGGGTTTTAGAGTTAATGAGGTTTTGAAGATTTGACGTTATGTTTTAGCCGTGAGCCAGTGTTTAGTGGCGGAATTAAATTGTAGCGGGAGAAACACCGTCGTGATGGTAGGTAGGTAGGGTTACCACCTTTGCGGGGTGAAAATCAGGTTGGAAAGTGTTATAATTTGAGGTATTTTAGTAACAGCGAGGCTTTCAGTAAGGTCGAATATGTTTAACAGCTAATAGCAACATGTATCACGTATCATGCTGAAAATATTATTGTAGGCTATATTATGCTACCACAATTATTTGGAGTAATATATGTGAATGAAAAACCCTCAGAAGATTGCTATGATGTTCTAAGATTTACAATTTGTAACGGTAATGACAAAAGTAGTTATTACGAAATTTTAAGCAAAATTTTAATATTAGATTTGATAAGTTAAAATTGTGTATACAGAGTGTACATACAGTCCCTTTAACCCCCTTCATTATTTTTGTTACTGAAAATCAACTCCTATAAAAGCGAGTGTACGTCTGTACGTACGTGAGTGTGTAACACATAATATAACAGCTGATTTCACCCATCATCTGCAATACACAAGCCTGGTGTAAATTATAGTTTGGGGTTATGTTTACAACTTCAAACGTTATAATTTCCTGTGAATTAGATTTTTTTTTAATATGAGTTGTAGAACTAATGTATGCTATAATATACGTTATAATATTTGCTTTGAGGTTACAAACTGTATATAAATACAACCTTTTTTAATCAATATATTTGTTTATACAAATTTAAAGAACAGATAGGCCTACCTATTCCTTTAACTTCGGAAACATTAGTACATCTTCGTACAACAGATTCCATTATTAATTTCTTTACTATAATATTAATAACTTCTAAAGCCTTTAATTTGATCCATCAATATGGAATAAAAAGCAATTAAAAGACAGTATTTTTATCTTTCTTTAAATGTATAATAACGTATGTAAATAAAAATGTTTAACGAATATGCGTACAGTTTTATAATCCTTATTATTGTACACATTTACCGAGTTAAAAATCTCCGTTAGCATAGTTACGTAGGCCTAGATAAGTATTTTTTAATGCTGTTTTTAAATAGTTTGTTTTTTAATGATGTATTTCTGATGTGCATCTAATTAATCAGATCTAATTAAACTAGAGCTTAGTATCTTGCTTAGTTGAATTACAGACACTTTTAAGTATTGCAAATAATACTTAAAATACTTAAAATAAAGGTACCCAAATACTTAAAAATTTTTAACTAATAAAATTATATAATGTTTAACCCTACAACTGTCCATGTTAATATTTTGCAACGCCAAGTCATTTCGGTGCGTGTGCAAGCATATTTTCAAAAATTCGCCAAATATAGTAATTGTATACCAATCCAATCCAAAAATGTTCTGTACCTTTTTTGTAGAGAAAGGTTCAAAGAATTCATATATGCAATTAAACCATTTCTTTAATGCATTTACATTCATTACCACCAAGTTAGCAAGTTTATACATTTAACAAAAAAATACATCTGTAGATTCTAATTGTTGAAAATTTTTGTTTAGCGAAAGCCCTCTATTAATTACCCTACAAGTACCGTTTTTAATGTTTTTGTATTGGAAAATGGCTGCCAACTTTTTATTATCTTTATTAAGAAATTAGGTGCCATTATTTAGGTAATATCAGGTATTTATTTAGGATTAGGTGCCAAACACCTTATATTTTATGATGATTTTTTATTTTACTGGATTCTGAACCAGCTGATATTGAACATCTGTTTACCAACTTCATTTTTCAAACTGAAAAATGGCGGCCATTTACAAATATTTTAACTACATATTTTGTAATTTCTCCAGAAACAAGAAAAGGTTTCCCATTCAAAGTTTGCTGTCAGATTTATAGTTTACAAAATACCAATGGTGTCCCTTTTAACCAGTCTGTACATAGTTACTTTAGAGCTTGAAATGTAGGCATTGCTGTAAGGCTTTTTAAATTCTTCTATACCACAGAAGAACCAATTTCGGTCGATTCTATTTTTTTTTTATGAACCTTCTATTTCAAAAAACTTTATTAATGACTTTATTTTTGACTTAATTGTATATAAATATTATTTCTTATTATTATTTGCAAATACAAAATGCAATAATACATATAAAAAAATTCCAAATTTATACATTCCTGTTTCAATATTTCATTGACAATATATTTAAATGTATCATTAACTTAAAATAGTTTTCGTTAATTTTATTAAAAATTATTGTTATAAATTTTGCTGATGAGTTTTTAATTAAGAATACCAATTTCTAAACTTAATTAGTGAGGAGTAGATTTGTGACTAGAAGATACCTTTTTACTGACTTCTAAGCGTATAACAGCAGATCGAAAAATGTAATTTTCTATTTGTAGACTTGATCGAATTTGAAATGTTAGGTACTTGCTGAACGCAGAATCAGATGCCCTACAACTTTCATTCAGTGCGTCTTTTCATTTAGAACAGCCGATTTCACGGTACGGACGAAGTCTTTATAGTAAATTTTTAAGCAAAGTTGGTAAAAATCATCATTTTTGACCATTGATTTTGACCATATTTCTGGGTCAAATTAAACGTTGTGGGTAACCAATCACGCAGGATTTAGTGCTTTTTAATTTATAAAAGAGTAAAATTTTCTGTAATATGCTTACTTTAGGAGTTAAAAGCAAAAAACTGAAAAAGGCCGAAAATGTTGGGGTTTTTGGACCCCTCCTTTGAAGCTCGCAGCAGGGGTGGTGCAAACCTAGGATACTTCGTCTCACTTTGATGTCAAATAAAGCGATCAAAACGATTTCCAGCTTTCCAACATTTATTTCTAAAAACGGCTCCAAAATGGTCTTATTTAACTGCCTAGTAAAGATTATAGAGCAAATTTATAAAATCTGATTAGCTTAAACAGTTGAACTCAAAACCTAGCCTGGGTTATACTTAAAAGTCATGATACAACTTCGTTTTTTTAAATCCGTTCCTATCAGACGATCACTTTCTAATGCAATTTAAAGATGAAGCAATGCTTTTGGTCGCGTGCGTGAGAAAGTTCAGTGTTTGTGCTCCGCAGAGATTATTTACACCCGAACAAGTTAATCCGATACGCCCTTGACGTTACAAGCGTAACATCTCTTACGCAAGTCCCGTCTACATCCGTCGCCGGTAGAATTGGAAATGATTTCCGCGACTGGGGATATCTCCCTCGGCGAGGATAAGGTATGACTCGGGGGAAACTTAGCCGAGATAAGAATGGGGAAGCGCTTTCTGACAAGTATTAAGGAATTTATGGTGTGAAACGGGGGTGCGTTAACCCTCAAACTGCAGGTTCGTAACGTGTAATCGGAGATAGGGTGAAGTGACAGGTGTCATCCGGATGATAAATGCGCTAATCGATAGCTGAAAGTCGGAAATATATATTTCGAGATAAGAGATGTTATGTTGTGGACAGTTTAAAGTATGAGTCTACTCAAATTGTATCGATTTCTTATTATTGTTTACTTTTTTGGGTTCAATAATATATCTGTACTAGCTGACCCGTTCGTCGTTGCCCGTGGTGGTTGGTATTTTCAGTCTTTTTAACGTAATTGTATTCTTTTTAAGTGTTCAGTCAGTGAGTGGTATTTGGCTTTTATATATATAAATCTTAAATAATAAAAGCTCTCTTGTCATAATAATAAAAGATCTGAGATTATGATTTTAGTAACTTTAATCCCCCCAAACCCCTCCTAAAATTTCGAAATGTTTCATACCCTTTCTTAGTGAGCACCTATGGCCCTAGAGGAAGCTACATACCAAATTTCATTTCAATCCGTCCGGTATTTTTTGAGAAATCATGATGAGCGAGTCAGTGAGTGAGTGAGTGGTATTTCGCTTTTATATATATAGATATAAAAGAAGTCTTGACCAATTGATTCATAATCAACGTACAACCAAATATATGAAGTGCACTGAGAACGGGTTTTGCAAAATATTGATTTTAACGGTTGAAAACGGTTAAAATATCGGGGTTCGTTCCCTGCCCTATCGCAAATAAAACAGCTGATTTGGATCAAAAACTCAGCAACAAAATTGTAGGTGAGGCCTATTCCGAAAAAACACACTTTTGTTAAATTCATAACCGTAGCAAATGTATAATCAGTTAATTATTATGTAACAACAAACATTTTTTTTAGGTTAGGTTAAAGAAATAAAAACAAACTCGAACAAAAAATGTTTACTGTATTATAATTAAAACATCTATTGTTACATATTACAAATAAACAGTTGATTTTGATACAAGCTTAACACAATTTAAGGTTACGCCTAATACTGAACCAACAGGCGTTTCTTGGAAGCATTTAGCTTATTACCATACTAACTAATTCTCTGTTTGAAGTTAGTTAATGATGGATGTTGAATTTTATTATATTTACTTGTTCGGACATTTGCCATCATGTGTGTGTGTTAAATAATCAAACACGACGTTTCGGGAATACAAATCAATTACCGTTCTCAAGTGACTAAAACTAACGGTACATAAGGCCTATGTAGTGACTAAAACTAGGCCTATGTAAGGTTGAACAAAGTAAAACTACAAATTATTACTAACCTTAAATATCTACGTGATACATCTCAAAGCTAAGACTGAGAAGTCAAACACGCCAACCACAGACAAAACACAATTCAAACACTAAGCACACGCAATTGATGGCAAGCGTCTAGTTGACAAGTTGGAGTGAGACTGACAACTGGCCAGAGTTAAAAAAAAAAGTACTAACTAAATTGGCAAATTTAGAATCAGGCAATTATTCTTCACAACCAACTGTTTTAGGTTAGGTAATACCAAACAAACATCGAATAAGTCTTACTATATCTTAATTCAAACACTTATCGCTATTAAAATTATGCCAACTTTATTCTTTGCCTAATTCGATCAGTTTGAAATATTGTTTTACCGTATCGCATTTTGATAATATTTTATAACTTGAAAATTGCCTCTTCTGTATAAAAATAAAAAAATCAATCGTCGTTCCCGTAAAAATATAGTAGGTATACAATAATCTGTTTGCATTATTTTCGCCGTGGGGTTGGAGAGCGAAGCGAGCAGTGGGCAGAGTTGTACCTATACAATTATAAAATAAGTAATTGTATTTAACCGTTTGTGGATGTATGAAATGCTGAATTTTTACCACCAGGGGGGTGTAGGCTCTAAAGAAGTCTACTTCTCGCATTCGTCCAGTACAGTTTATTATCCAATTCCTTCTTCTTTTTCAGAACTGCCTATATTTTTATGTGCGTACTTAATGCCATCTATCCACTGAAGCTGTTAATGACTGTAAGCATTAATACTTCCGAAACCCTCACGGCATGTTAAAGAATTAAAATACAACTATCATTAATTTTATATTTATTTGAGATAAAGCTGTGGTAAACAAAAAGGAATTTTATTATTAGCTAATTCCCGTAGAAAAGATGTGCTTTGAAGTGGCTCTTATGGTGAAACCTAAGGAGTGACCTAAGGGAGTGGTCTATGAGCACCGATCATGGTTCCAAGATATTTACGTTTTGGGTAGTCATTACAAACTATATGTATGCAGGATGTCTCATAAGTAAACAGCCAAACTTCGGGGAATGGTTCTATGGGACAAAATAAGAACAAAAAAGTCCATATAAAAATAGGCCTGAAAACGCTTCGTTTTCCAGATATCAGCCATTTTGTTTTTTTGTACAAAATAATTCATATCTAGAGAACGGTTTCACTGATTGAGTTCAAACTCGGCATTAAGTTTAACTTAACAATGTGATATATCTCAAGAAAAATAAGCGATTATATCCAATCGTACCTTTCAAAATGGCGGCTGTTTGAAAATTTAAAACCTAAATAACTCAAAAACCGTACATTTTAACAAAAAATTTCAAGACACCTTTTGCAGCCCTTTTGTTTCCCTATCTGATGAAGTAACTGTAAAAACAGTAGAATGAAGGAAAATAGTTAAATTATGTGTAATAATTGGTTTGTTCAACCCGGCATCCTATACCGACACAGTAAACACAACAATATTGTATTTATATATCCGGTGCATTGCCGGGATACCCAATGCATTGCGTGCTTCGCACGCCAACCCCCCGTATTGGGGAAATTTTCAATATACAGAGTATTGCGTGCTTCGCACGCCAATTTTAAGCCTATGTGCTATGGACGCACATGTGCGTCCGCTTTAAAATATTAATGATTATTACGCAGAAAGGATACAAAATAAAGTAATTTCTACTCATTTATGCTATAATTATAAAAAATAAAAGGTCAGCTCCTACGTCAGCTAGGAAATACGTCCTAGGTCAGCTCCTGCACAGGAAATACGAAAATTGCGTAGCAGTGAACATGTTAAAAGTAAGTAGAAGTTATGTAATAAAACATAGGTAACAAGTAAATGACATATGTAAAGTAAAGCGACTTGCATCACATGTACCCCTTGGCTTCTAAGCTAAACAGCTCTTCTACGAAGTAGTTTTTTTTTTCGCCACTAGATCTCTGCACACGATAGACTTACAGTTATATTCTTTGGCCACAAACATTTTAAAGTGTTGAAGAGCCAGTTTCTGCACTTAACTCCATTATTCAAAAAATGTCACTTGTACCCCTCGGCTTCTCAGCCCTTCAATTATGAGCTGACTCATCAAATAGAACTAATAAACACGCGAAACTTATTTTTTATTGAAGTTACAGAAGCTTAAAACGTTAATTTAATTTACAAGTTTATTGCGTTTCTTATGCTGGCAACTAGACTGTCAGAAATCAACTAGTTTGACCGACATTTAGGAATCAAGTTGATTTAATTTTATCGTAATTAATTGCCGTACGATATCAATTGCGATTAAGAGTTTTAGAGGCCGGGCAAGTACCAGGATGGCCTCGTAGACAAGTTTGTCTTTGTAGGCGTAATTCAACGTTCATTAGATTATTCAAAACGTGTTTTGATTGTAATACGGATACGTGGAGGAAACAGGTGTGTATGGAGCAATGCGGAAAGTCGAGCCTACGTGGGACTGACAGACAGACAGCCTCCTGCCAGCTCCTACGTCCGTAGACTTCCCGTCTCGTCCCGTTCCTGCGGGATTTAAACGCCTTTCAGATGTCATTGTCCGTCAGCTGGAATGTCGATTGCGTTTTGTGGTGTTTCGGTTCAAATTGGGTTTGAAACAGCTGTTTTTGACACGTCCGTACGGTGTTGAGATGAAGCTTACATTTTGGAAATATTTTGATACACACGAAATCCTTTTAGGACACTTTTTTGTCCGTCTGTGAGTCGCAGTCGATAAACAAAATTATAAAGCATGCTAGCCGTCAAATGTATAAGAAAACTCAAAAAATATTTTACCGTGTATTTTATAATATTTTGGGAACTTAATTATTATAAATTTACCACCCTAAAAAAATATATTTTATCATATCGTGTGTGATAGACTTATTTGGTTAAAAAAGGCTTAATAACATTTTTTTAAAGAATTTTGTGATATTATTTACTATAGTTGTTAACGTATTACCGAACACGCACTGGAAACTCTCTATTTATATAAGTTATAGTAAGCCCCTGTGAAAAATCACAGGTAGATTAATAATAACATACACACCAGAAATACATTATAAAAAAAATACTTTTTTAAATCAACAGACTTTGTCTAGGCCTACCGAACTTTGCTGACGGAGATTTTTAACTCGGTAAATGTGAACAATTATAAGGATTATAAAACTGTAGGCCTATTTGTTAACATTTTGTATTTATATACATTATTATATATCTATATATTGATAAAAATAATATGTTTAATTGCTTTTTATTTCATAATGATAGATCAAATGATTTAGAAGTTATTAATATTATAATGAAGAAATTAATAATGGAATATGTTTATATGTTATACGAGGATGTACGAATGTTTCCGTAGTTAAACGATTGAGTATCTCTTCTTTTAATTTGTATAAATTAATATATCGATAATAAAAGGTTGTATTTATATTTATTTTATAAACCTCAAAGCAAATTTTACAACGTATTATAGCTTGCATTAGTTATTTAACTCTTATTTAAAAAATCAACTTCACAAGACTTATATTATTGATTGAAGTTGTAAACATAACCCCAAAATATAATCTGTGCTTGGTTTTTATTAAGTATTACAGATGATTTGTGAAATCAGCTGTTATATTATACTGTTACTCACGTACGGACGTACACTCGCTTTTATAGAAGTCGATAGGTATAGTCGATATACCCTACAGAAGAACTACATCGGTTTGCCAGTCACTCGTGATCTTTTCCCCCGTTTGTTTCTGTGACGCACACGCCACCATACTAACATCTGATCTTTGCCTCTCTAAAGCCATCAGCTCTATTGCGATGACTCCTGCTACCACCAGACTGTCCTGTAACAACTGGCATCACGTAACGTTCCCTGACTTTGGACTGGAACCACCTTCTCCATGTACTGCGCCACTCCTGCCCCACCCTGTACTTCGCAAGTTTCAGAGCCCCTGCACACACCTCACATCCATAGAATGGCGTTTGTCACCTCCATCAGCAGACGTCTCCTGCTTGCTATAAGGTCTCCTGCTCAAGGCCACAGCCACCTTGGTTGCTTTTACGTCGGCATACTCGATCTGCTTCCCAAAACTCATTATTGTCCATTCTCAGCCCTAAGCACTTAACCATGTTTCTGGTTCGTAATTCTTCTGGCCCCGGAGTCATCTGTATGAGAGTGGGGACCCGCTTCTTTATACACATTAATGAGCTTTGACTACAGCCAAGTTAAACTAAAAATGTTTTTTTGTTTCTTACCGTCATCGTTATTTAATTCTTTCTTTAAGAAACGTGCTACAGCTGTTTCACGATTAATCGCATTTCCAAACACTGTACACGAAACACACACAGTTTACACACGATAATTTTACGCCCATTGGGGCGTCGTCAAAAATAAAATAGCACACAAAAATACACAAAACGTCCGACATATTTACAACTTGTTGGCCAACAGCCAACGTTATCCGTAAAAAAAATGTTTATTTTGTTCCATATAAAAACGGGCTTACTTTACTATATAAGGACAAAACGACAAATTTGAAAAAAATATTTGTAAAAAATACAGATTGGAAAACATTTGCATTGACCACTTCATTCATAGTCAGTAACATCCGTGCGGGAAACGGTACATCCCCACTATCATTATATTGTCCGTTTACAGTTTAGTTGATAGCATGGGCAGGCATTGGCTATGCCATTGAAACGGAGATCTTACGCTAGTAGCCCGCATGAAAACATCAACCTCATAAAACTCATTTAAACTAGTTATTAGGAATATGTTTACCTTGATATTGTTTTTTATTGATATTTATATTTTCAAGAATAATTTTGTATTAATGTGGAAAATTAGTACAAAGTGAAAACATAGTTGTTTTGTTTACATTTATTTTGATGGAAGAGCTGTTTTTTAGGAAAGTAAACGATTGAATATTGTACAGCAGTAACTGAATAATAATATAAAAAACTTTAGGAAAATTTTTAAATTTAAAAATGAATTAAGGCTTGAAAAACATAAGCACTAACTTTAGTTTACAGAAAACATCAGAGCATTATTGGTGCTGTAACTATGGCCTAAATTCTGATGTATAGTACTGTACAGTACGATTTTTTTAACCGTGCCCTCGGCCAAATTGTACTAACCTGAATGATAACATTAGAAATCGCTCCGTCTACTCCACGAAAACTAAGCCTAGCGGCGTGAAACAGCGAAAACCGAGCTTCAATAACACTGACATTTAATACACTTAGCAGCGATGTAAAATTATGAAACTTTCACGGATACGCAGATAAGAACCATACGATTCGTATGATGTAAAAGAAAATCCATTACAAAACCTATTTCATATTTTAAAAATCAATATTACAACAATGTACTTTAATAATGACATTCAATTTTCACACCGCTGAAAAGTTTTTTGTTTGTTGGTCAGAGACAAAGTGTTCGCGAGAAAGTTTTAGATAAAGGTCCAAATTAAATATTTTATTTGAAACATTTTTTCGTTTAACTTACGGTTTGCTCGGTACGGATGTCTGGAGTTAGATTCCGGGGAAAACTTCCTGCCTGGGGGGAAGTAGGCCTACTTGATGTCTGGCATTTACCTTAACCACACCACAGTATTATTCGAACAAGAGACGACTCATTCAAGTAGTTTTTATTTCAATAATTTTATTCGAATAATTATTCAATCAGTTTTGTTTAATCGAAGTTTGTGGAACTGCCTTTACAATCCCTCCCCGCTACACCGCTAGCCCACCGTGCGCTAGCCGAGCCGAGGGCACGGTTAAAAAAATCGTACTGTAGTAATTATTTGGAGAGTATATTATTTTATTTGGGAGACTATATTTGCTTTCAGAAAACAATTTGTTTGAATTGAAATAGCACAGCAGTACAGCAATACACGTTAGAATAAAACTAATGTAATGTTGTTTTTTTTGTAGTTTAAACTTCATAATGGGGTTTACTTAAACATGAGGTACGTTACTGAAATGAAGAAATTTGTATCTTGAATTAAACACTGAGATAAGGATATTCATAATTCAATGTTGTTGTGAATAGGAGCCGATGTAGTTAGGTCAGGTAGTAGCACGGCAAGCCTCCATAAGGCCCGTGCATCAACTAATATAAACCGTAAACGGACAATAGTTGAAGTTTATGATGCGTGCTAGCTAATTACTTTTGAGAAATATTAAATTTACTACATTTTCCTAACTGCATTTTCCTTTCTCAGAATAGATTGATGAAAGGAATGTGCACCAATACTTGTATATTACTGATATCATACACTTCTCGGCCGTTATCTTTGGTCTATTTAAAAATCAACTCTGTAAGTGATTTCCTTAGAAGTGCACAAATATAACTGATAACATTTTAAATACTTATCTTTATATAAATACATTATCTTTAGTTATTAAACTGTTGTCTGTGCTGATTGATTTTCAATTAAAGTGTTAGTGTTTATGCTGGTGTTAGTTTGATAACTTGTTTGGCAATCGTGAAGAGTAAACAGAAAGTGAATGATAAAGGTATATTGTAGACCTATAGCTGATGTATTATTCTTTGGATGAATATTTTGTACTTGTAAGATTTTCGAGCAAATTGAGTAAATAAAATTAGACTATAAGCTTTATTGTTTTGCTCTTAACAAATTTTACAACCTTCATTTATTTACATTTTAATTCTTCTAACCTTATAGTTTTAGTTTAGGATTCAAATACATTTTGCTTGATGAATGTAAACTAAATGAACTTAAATATTTCTAGATTTGTAAGGTTGGCAAGCTTGACGCCTAATAAAACTAGGAACTCCTAAGAATTGCAACTCCTAGTTGCTAGATTAAGGCTCGGCTCTCCACATTCAAAACTACGATATTGGGTACCAATTTCAATGTTAAATAACCAAAACATACCTTCACTATTAAGCATATTTTTGTGCTGTTTTTGTTAAAAAAAACGAAAGCTGTATTTTTTCTTAAAGTAAAATAGATTGTGGGTGTTGATTGCTAAAGATTTTTACAATATCTCTTTTTGCAACTGAGAAAAAAATTAATAAAGTTTACTCTTTTTTACTATTTGTATCATACGTTTATGAAAACAATAAAACGGTTTCTGAAAATGTTTTCGGCAATCAACATCCGCATATGACAGTACTTCAAAATGAAACCAAATTTTTAAATTTATTCCACGAATTAACGGAAAAAAATGACTTATTCTGTAGCATTGCTCTTATGGGAATCAGATTCAATATGGCGGGCAGGGAAGCGCCCCCTTAACTACTATCGTTAAAAAGCAAAACTAATTTTAATGAGTTGTGTCTCAGCGCTTTGGTTGCAAAATCTCAGTGTCTATACTTCTATACTAATATTATAAAGAGGTAAAGTTTGTTTTTTTATTTGTATGTTTGTTTGTTTGTATGTAAGGGGTAATCTCTGGCATTACTGAACCGATTGAAAAAATAGTTTTACTAATAAAAAGCTACACTATCCCTGAGTAACATAGGCTATAGTTCATTTCGATAAAGACCTTTTTTATTTCAATTTTTTGTAAATTTAGTCCGAAAAAATTCTTAAAAATTCTAGAATGATACACATGTATTTACATTTATTACCATAGCAACCAATTGAATAAAATAGCAGGTAATAATATAGCTGTTTCCTCCAATAGTTCCATCAACAGCTGATTTCAAAATTTGAAGCAATTATTTTTGTATTTCTAGCTTTTACTTTAGGGTTTTAAAGCGTAGACCTGAGCCTTGCTGGTTCTTTTAACCATTATTATAACTGCTGTTATAAAATACAAGAAATAATTTAATTTGAACATTTAACAATATTTACCATCTTAGTTTTGAAGTTATTGTTAATCCTACACCTTTATTATAAATAAAACATAACATATGTTTTTAGAAGGTTCCATTGGGGGTTGGCGTGCGGAGCACGCAGGGGTCTCCCCTAGTATATTATAAAGAGGTAACATTTTGTTTGTTTGTTTGTATGTAGGGGGTAATCTCTGGAACTACTAAACCGATTAAAAAATAGTTTCACTAATAAAAAAGCTTCACTATCCCTGAGTAACATAGGCTATAATTAATTTTGATAAAAAAAATTTTATTTCAATATTTGTAAATTTAGTCGGAAAAATTCTTAGATTAGGCCTAGACTAATGAACCAACGCATATTTTTCTTGAGTGTATTTACATTCATTTCCATAGCAACCAATTGAATAAAATTACACATAAAACAGCCGTTTGCTCTAGTATTTCCATTAACACCTGATTTCAAACTTTGAAGCAATTATTTGTATTTCTTACTTTTAGGTTAGGTTTTTTATTAAAATGTAAACCTGAGCCTTGCTGGTTCTTTTAACCTTTATTGTAACTGCTGTTATAAAATATACGAAATAATTTACTTTGAACATTTAACATTATTTACCATCTTAGCTTTGGGGTTATTATTACCCCTACACCTTTATTGTATAACGAAAACGTAACATGATTATGTGTATAGAAGGTTCCAACAAGGTTGGCGTGCGGAGCACGCAGGGTTTCCCCTAGTAAGTTTATAATTTGGTAAAGGCTAAGTTTCATAAGTTAAGTTACACAATTATCTGTAGGTAAGGGATGTATATGCAAATTTATAATTTTATTATAACCTGCAAACTTAACGTTACCTAAACTAACCCTGCCGCAGAATGTTCAATTTATCATTTTACATCCAAATCTAACCAGGAATGTGAAATTAAATGTTTTGTTCGTTATTTTTTTACAATATACAGGATGTTACAAAAAACCGTAGCGGGTTATACAGTACCGTATTGTATACATTGAAGTAAACGAAAAATGTTCAGTAACTTTTATTCAAATTCAGCTTAGTCGCAATTCACTTTTTTTTTTTTTTTTTTTTTTTTACAAAAACTCACTGTAACTCCAGAAATAGATAAGATAAGATCAAATTTGGAATAAGCAATCTGTATGTTACGATTTACAAGCGTACCAAACACCAACAATTTATGTTCACAATTTTAAAAATGGCGGCCGTTACAAATTTTTAACGTGGAATATCTTGAAAACAGCTAACTTTACAAAACATTTACTAGAAATGAAATATTTTATTTTTTAACGACAAACAACATATTTTTTTGTTTCTGTAGGTCAAAACCGAGTTATCGAGGGAGAAAACTTAAAACGTAATTTCTTGGTAATTGTCTACAACACCAACAATTAGCCTAAAACTAACATTTTTGAATTCTATAGTTTTAACAAATAAGTTAAAATCCATTGATCTGAAATGTTGGTTTTAGGCTAATTTTAAATGTTGTAGACCATTACCAACAAATTATGTTTTCAGTTTTTTGTCAATAACTCGGTTACCTTTTTAAGTACAGAAACGACAAAAAAAAACCCATTTTGTTTGTCGTTAAAAAAATGTAGTATTTTGTATCGTGTACATTTTTTGTAAATTTAGCGGTTTTCATGATATTCCACGTGAAAATTTGTAACGGCCGCCATTTTGAAAATTTTAACATAAATTCTTGGTGTTTGGTCCACTTGTAAATCGTAACATATAAATTACATATACTAAATTAGAACTCAATAACCCAACTATTTCTGGTGTTAGTGGGTTTTTGTAAAAAAAAATGGCGGATTGCGACAAAATTAAACCGAATTTGAAAACAGTTGAACAGTTTTCATTTATTTGAACGTATACAATACGATTCTAATGCAAACAAATTCTACTATATTTCGTACATATAGGCAGCTATTCAGCGCCTTCGTGAGTAGATCAATTTCCCAAAAGTTGGTTGAAACCCTAAAACATATAAAATTAATTTTGGAAATTCGCTCAACTCACGTCAGCGGTTCAGCTGCGTGGTAGAAATATTTTATTTTTGTCAAAATATTCGACTGTATGACTAGTTTATAGTTCAAGAGGTCATGGACCGAATTCTTTAATCGTGTTATGTAAGGGAAGTAGTTGTTATGAATTTAATGAACGCAGAAGATTGCGTAATAAGATTAGTTGAAGTGACACAACTGGAACCGCTAATTCTACACTTCTATGCCGTGTTGGTACTGTAATTGCACTTTTCTTAATGAAATGTTCTTTCGACACGTATTTGGTTTTCTTTTTCTAAACGAATTGCATTCGTTGGCAAAGTCCAGTGTAAGCAATATACAGCCTGTCACAAAACACCTGAAATAAATGAAAAATGTTTAGTCACTTTTTTCGAATTCGTCTTAGTTTAATCTCAATACGCCATTTTGTTTTTTTTTTTATACAAAACTTACTGTAACTCCAGAAATAGATAAGATATTGAGTTCAAATTTGGTAAAACCATTTTGTATGTTACGGTTTACAAGTGTAAGAAACGCCAAGCGTTTATTTTAATAATTTTCAAATGGCGGCCGTTACAAATTTGTACATGGAGTATTTTAAAAATAGCCAACCTTACAAAAACCGTACACGAGACAAAATATTTGTCTTTTTTAACAACAGACAAAGTGGTTTTCTCACGTTTCTATGGGTCAAATGTTAACCGAGTCATTGACAAGTAATTCGACCAAGCAGCTGAACCGCTGACGTGAGTTGTACGAATTTCCAAAATTAAGTTTGTATATTTTAGGATTTCAAGTTTCAACCAAAATTTTGGGAAATTGGTTTAGGCCTACTCAAGAAGGCGCTGCGCTGATAGCTGGTTGTGTGTTGGAAATATATTAGTAGAATTTGTGGTAGGCCTACTTAAACCTCCAGTTTCGACTCACGCGCTGCTTTTCACCTCGACCTTGTAGCCTCAGATTATGGACTGCTTCGCTTAGCTCGCAGCGTACAAACCCGGCCGTTGGCCTCTGATATGAACCGGGTACTTTTATGGTACCTAGTGTACATTTTAATCGATTTTGGGGGATCTAAAAAATATTCATTCCACTATGAAAAATAGTTACTTCCTGTCAAAAAACGTGTTTCCGGTTGTGGCATTTTTTGGCTGACGAATTCGTCCGAGCGACGTGAACAACCAAAGTATGTACCAAATTTGGACCAAATCGGACTTAAAATTCGACCGCTAGAGTGCGAACACATATACGAACACATATGTACATATTATCCTTATATATAATTCTGTAAGCAAAATTTTAGATTCAAAATTGTGGGAATTTGGTAAATCGGAGGATGATGGGAGAGGTGTCAAATTAAAGGTATCGATTCAAGGAACGAGGGAAAAATATAAGTTTTTTTTAAAATTAAAAACTAAGGGGTTTTTGAGATCCCCGAAAAACGAAAAATCCCCATAAGAAATACATGAGAATTTATAAACATAAAACAGCTGTTCTGCAGTTTACATTAAAACATTTGGTATTAAATAAATAAATTAAAAATCATAAAACAGCTGTTCTGTAAAATAATATGTCAGTTAAAGTAAATTATATTTTTAAATAAAATCTGCTACTTATTAACCTATAAAAGATACACGTTGACACACACATAGAGAAACCTTATAAGTGTGATTTTTGGAAGGTTGTATGGCTGTTCTATTAACTCTTCATACATTTATACTAATATCGTAAAGAGGTAAAGTTTGTTTGTTTGTATGTAGGGGGTAATCTCTGGCACTACTGAACCGATTGAAAAAATAGTTTTATTGATAAAAAGCTACACTTTACCTGAGTAACATAGGCTATAATTCATTTCGATAAAAACCTTTTTTTATTTCAATATTTGTAAATTTAGTCGGAAAAAATTCTTAGGTTAGGCCTAGAATGATATTTACATTTATTACCACAGCAATAAATTGAATAAAAGAACAGATAATATAGCTGTTTGTTCCAATATTTCCATTAACAGCTGATTTCAAAATTTGAAGCAATTATTTTTGTATTTCTAGATTTTAGGTTAAAGTTTTAAAGTGTAGACCTGAGCCTTGCTGGTTCTATTAACCATTATTATAACTGCTGTTATGAAATATAAGAAATAATTTGATTTGAACATTTATCATTATTTATTATCTTAATTTTGAGGTTATTATTATTAATCATATAACTTTATTATAAATAAAACATAACATTTGTTTTTAGAAGGTTCCATTGGGGGTTGGCGTGCGGAGCACGCGGGGGTCTCCCCTAGTAAATTTTTATTTTTTTAATGACACACCGTTTAATTAATCGTGTTCTGGGGATCATGATCGGTGCTCATTTACTACTCCCGACCTTAGTACTCACTAAGGGTTACTGCAATAAATAAGATAAAATCAATTGCTCTTAAATGTTGGTTTTAGGCTAATTTTTAATGTTGTAGACAATTAATTACTAAGAAATTATGTGTTTTGTTTTTTTTTGTCAATAACTCAGTTATCTTTTGACATACAGAAACGGAAAAAAGCAATTTTGTTTGCCATTTAACAAATTTAATATTTTGTCTTACATTTTTTGTAACGGCCGTCATTTTTTAAATTAAAACAATACATTCTTGGTGTTTGGTACATTTGTAAATCGTAACATACAAAATGCTTATAGCAAATATGAACGCAATATCTTATCTAAATATATCTGGAGTTACAGTGGTTAAAAAAATAAAATGGCGGATTGCGACTGAACTAAGCTGAACTCGAAAAAAAGTTACTGAAATTTGTTTATTTATTTCAATGTATACAATACGATTCTGTATAGCCCGCTAAGGTTTTTTGTGACACTCTGTATAAACTTATAGCGTTTACATCAAAAGTGAACCAAACGAAATATTCTTCTCCATCTCAACAATAACGTTCGAGCCTGTTTATAGAAACACCTCAAATATATTTGATTACACGTACCCATAATCCCTACATCGTAGTTGTTTTGTCTTTTGCTGTTAGTTTGTGTCTAGACAGATCAAAAATACAATTTAAGACTCCAAACAGCAATATATTGACGCCCGACTTTTAGTCTCAAGAAGAAAAATATATCTACACCAGAATGTCAAGGAAGTTTGTAGGATGATATGACAGAGTAAGATATATATGCACAGACAAAGAGGGAGTGTCGTCAAGCCCCTAGTGATGTGTGTAGGCAACAGTTATATAATGTGCAAACTTTCCCACTCGCTCGCTTCGCTCAATTATACACACACAGAGTAAATATGCCATAGATAAAAGTAGGTGTTTGTATTTCCTTTCCTATAAATCTTGAATTTTAATGTCACGTCACTTCGTGCGTCACTGAAGATTTTTTCGCTTCGTGAAATTTCCATTAGATCTATTTTCTTCGATTATTTTTTTGCCACAGTTGAATTTACTTCATTTAACGTTAAAACGTTAAAATAATTGTGTGCATAAGACCACAAGGAAAAAGTGTCAACTTCATGTGCGATATTCTGATGAATATAAAAATATATTATGGAAACTATAGGAAGCCCACGTGAAAAATCACAGGCTGATTAATTAGATACACATCAGAAATACATCATTTAAAAAACAAACTATTAAAAAACAACATTCAGGAATACTAGGCCTACATAACTATGCTGACGGGGAGTTTTTACTCGGTAAATGTGTACAATAACAAGGATTATAAAACTATGTAACAAACTACTTGTTAAACATTTGTATTTAAATACGATATTATATTTAAAGAAAGATCAAAATAGTTCTTTTAATTGCTTTTTATTTCATATTGATAGATCAAAATGATTTAGAAGTTATTAATATTATAGTAAAGAAATTAAGGGGGCACTCCACCTTTAAAAAAATTTTCTTTGTTTTTAAAGCAAACCTAATTAGTTTATGTTTTATAATATGAGTGTCGGTTAAAGTGACTTTTCCATAAGTTTTGGCCCCATTCTACCTGTAGTATGGATAAAAAATTCTAGTAAAATCTTTTTTTAATCATTTTTAAAAATCTTTACTGTAGGAACTAATGTATATCCATACTACAGGTTGTACAATGAAATGTCCTCTTCAAAATAAAAAACAAATTATGAGGCTATCTCAAATACAACTTGAGTTTGTCTGCCACAGTAAATGAAAACGTGAGAAACCAAACTTTCGGAAAACGGCCTAGAAAAAGACTCAGTTATTTGGAGAATATACATGTACGCGTTTCGTTTTTAGATAAAATAAACTAATTATAAGCATATTATCTACACTTATTATATATCAAATTGTTCAGAAAATCACAGGGAACAAAACTAGGTGAAAAAAATGTATATTTTTTTTCATTTTTATCAATATTAAGGTGGAGTGCCTTAATAATTGAATATGTTTATATGTTATACGAAGATGTGCGAATGTTTCCGAAGTTGAACAAATAGGTATAATCTATTATAAATAGGTTTTGTTTGCGTATTACAGATGATGGGTGAAATCAGCTGTTATATTATTAAGTTAAACGAATAGGTATTTCTTCTTTAAATTTGTATAAACCAAAATATTGGTGATAAAAGGTTGTACTTATATTCATTTTATAACCTCAAAGCAAATATTATAATGTATATTTAGCATAATTTAGTTCTATAACTCATATTTAAAAAAAAATCAACTTCACAAGAAATTATAACGATTGAAGTTGTAAACATAACCCCGAACTATAATCTACACTGGATTTGTTTAAGTATTACAGATGATGGGTGAAATCAGCTGTTAAACGAATAGGTATCTCTTCTTTAAGTATTTTATTTAAACGAATATAAATATTGATGATAAAAGGTTGTATTTATTTTTATTTATAGTTTATAACCTCAAAGTAAATATTACAACGTATATTATAGCATACGTCAGTTCTATAACTCATATTAAAACAAAATCAACTTCACAAGAAATTATAACGCCTGAAGTTGTAAACATAACCCCAAACTATAATCTACACTGGGTTTTACAGATGACGGGTGAAATCAGCTGTTATATTATATGTTACTCACGTGCGTACGTACACTCGCTTTTATAGGGGTTGGTTTTACATTTGAATCAACTGTTTTATGTTATTTTATTGTATTAGTTGCTGTGGTAATGAATGTAAATACATTCAAGAAAACAGATTACGCCTTTGATGTAGGACAATCTGTTAAACTTATACACCCAACTCTAATTAGCAATGCATTCGTGGTATAACCGGCTAACGCGCTAGTCTATGGTGGTGGACTCTGCTAATTCGAATCTCGGCAAGACCAAAATTTTTCAAGCTGACGGAATAGAGCGCTTCATAAAATGCGTGACGGTAACATTCGATTAGAGCGTTTCATAAAATGCACGAGAAAATGCGTGACGGAAAATCCGATTCACTGCCAGCAAACGTAGCGCCGAGGTGCGCCTATAGAGGTTTACTCTTCAAAACTTCCATTGCTGCCGCACAACACTACCACCGTCTGTCTTTGTATCCTTGCTTTTAGCTCTAATTGCGTCCAGCCGAGTTGAAACACGAAATCTAATTTGCATATCGACCATCCTACGAGCCCGGACACTATTTTATACTTAACAGCTGACATCGTTTCTAAGCAAACAAACTTTTCTTGTCAGCTGTTTCGCCGAATGACCGCTAAACGACATTTCTGATGTGTTTCGTGTTATTAGCGAATTTCCACAGGAAAGACGAGCTACTGCAGTGAGCCTTATGGTGAGACCTAAGGTCGGGAGTAGTAAACGAGCACCGATCATGGTCCCCAGGACACGTTTTGGAGTGTCATTATATATAAGTGATCGCACTCTAACGGCCACATTTTAAGTCCGATTTGGTTCAAATTTGGTACAAGCGTTGGTTGTCTTAAGTTCGCTCAGACTAGTTCGTTAGCCAAACAAATTCAACGACCGGAAATACGTTTTTTGAAAGGAAAAAACTATTTTTAAGATTTTTCGTACTGTAGAATTAATCTTTTTAGGGCTTATGTCGAAATTAGTGATAAATCTGTACTTTTTTGACGGAATTTACAGACACTTACCGGTAAAATCCTTCTTTATCGAAAACAAAATCAAAGCAAAGACAATTCAATTGAATGCTACCAATATGCCTTCAAGTTTGATGACAGTACAATTAAGTAATTATTAATTAATACAATTATTCTGTTCAACCTCAACCAACAGTTCACTACATCGACACACAATCAGAGCCTTTAAAAAATGATTGTGTAAATGAGTATGCTTTATCTGATTTTATAAATTTGTTTATTCTTTTTAAAAATTTGGATTCTTTATTCTTTTAGCAAAGTAACAAATTATTTTCATTTAAAATTTATAAAATTAGGATATAATTATTTTTTTATATTAAAAATAAATTTAGAAACATTAAAAATAAAACATTAAAGTTCAAGTAGCCAATATTTTGCCCAGTAGCATTTCTTTCTTTCCTAGTTAGTAATATCGTACATCATGAATAATAAAATAGATCATACATGCATACGGGGGCTGTGTGCCGAAAAAAAGGTTGTCGGGAAAATAGTGCATGATCGCGCCGCGAGGTAGCGCTAGGGAGAAATCATTGGTAGCATTGGTGTTTCACACAGATTCCGTCGTTTCCCCAATAGATAACGCCACTATCGTCGAATTTCCAGTGGAACGAAATATTGCATTGGATCAAAGTTCTATTAGGTTATCCAAATACAATGGTAATATTAATAAAGCTGCAACTTTGTATTTGGATTCGTAACTACCTTTATTTTACTTTTTATCTACGGTACGCGTTTTATTTACTTTTACCAATAAATTTTGAACTCAACTGTTGACAAAACTGTTGATGTATGGTGAGCGTACAGTTGTCCTACAGTTATTAATCTGTCAGTTCATTATCTGCAGACGAAGCCTGTCATTAGAACTGAATAGTGTGTGGCCTGTCACAGTTAAAAATCTTCAGTTATAGTCTTTCCGCTCGGCCGTGATACCTGACTTCTCGGAACTCAACTCCCCCTCCACTAGGTGAGTCATTGTTTGCCACTGGCAGGCCCGGCCAGCGGGTAGGGAGGGGGTTGAGTTCCGAGAAGTCAGGTATCATGGCCGAGCTGAAAGACTATAGGCCTGCAGTCCGTTGACTGCAGATAAACTGTTAGTGAATGATTACATTGAGACTTTAGTACACAGGACCTGAGCTTCTTAACTTTTAAGTATCCATTGCAATTGCCCCTTCCTGATTGGCCTAGCGCGTGGCGAGCCCCCTCTCCCCACTACCGCCGCGTGGTTCTCTATCCTAAAGCAGTTTAAATCAAAGTGTAGCTTTGAATTTATTTTTTTACTTCCAACGATTTCTAAAGTCTTTGAGAGATTAGTTTATTCCCTGCTCACCCAGCATCTCAAAGACGTCATTCGTCCTGAGCAATTTGGCTTTCGAAGTGAACATTCTACAACACTCCAACTTGTAGAAGTTCTCAACGACCTTTCTGATGGCTTCAACAACAAAAACCAGTCTATCGCAGTGTTCCTGGACATATCAAAAGCTTTTGATAAAGTATGGCACGAAGGCCTGCTTTACAAACCTGCCCGCAGCCCAGTTCCTCCATGCTATGTACATCTTATAAGCTCATACCTCGACAGCAGATGGTTCCAGGTTGCTGTCGAAGGTACTCTTTCCACTCCTAGACCCATCGAGGCAGGAGTTCCCCAAGGCTCAGTTCTTGGTCCGTTACTGAACCTACTGTACACTAACGACATTCCAGTCATCCCCAAAGTATCACTGCAACTCTTTGCTGATGACGCTATGTTCTACTACAGGACTCTGAACCTGGAATATGGCTCGTCGGTCATTCAACAACAGTTCACTCCAATTTTCTTCACTACATAGATTTCCTAAAGTCCAATTGACTCTTAACAAATCACCCATAGCATGGACCCGCAAAGTCAGATACCTTGGAATCACGCTTGACGCTAAATTAAACCTGTCAAGCAAACTCACGCCCCAATCACGCCAAGCAAACTCTGTCAAGGGCTAAATCTATCCGTGGCAGACTCCTTCCAGTCTTTCAGTCCATTTCGTATCAGATTGTCCATGTACAAAACATACATCAGACCGGTACTTACGTACGGAGCTCCAGCTTGGTACTCTCTACTATCTGTTTCTTGGAAGAAAAAGTTGGATTCCTTCCAGAACAAAACTCTCCGTTGGATCACCAACTCCCCATGGTACGTATCGAACGTCACCATCTCTCAAGGGCACAAAATCCCCACACTCGAGGACTACATCCTAAAATTAACAAATAGAGTCAAACACAGAGCCCAAGGGTCTCGATACACTCACATCCAAGAAATCATCACTGACCCTGCACCTCCGCATGTCAGAAGAAAACGATCCTTATGTCTGGTTTACGAACCACTATAATAAGTATCCAAAAATCCAAGCTCAATTCTAAACACCATACACTTTCGTAGCTAATCCCAGAGTATTCCATAGATTCACCATCTCGTTCTCACTCAAAATTTAGTCATTAAAAGTTTCAATAAAGTCATTTTTTAGTTTCAGAAAGCAGCCATTGTTTTAAAACAGATGCTGTCTTTTACCGAGACTACGGTCTCGCCAATTAGCAACGAATTTATTTCAGGAGATGGAAGAGTGCACCTGTTAACGTAATTATAATTTAATACTGACGCGAACGTTTTTCTGTTTTCAGATCCAAACTAAGCGGCCAACCCCAACCCCTGTCCAAAAGCAAAAGTCAGTCCGCAGTTCAGGAGAACAATGGTCGGAACATGAATGGAGAAGTAGCGATACGTTGCTCCGGCGTGGAGGCGGCCGGACCGTTGCGTCGCTGCCTCACACAACCGATGGGACCGCGCGATGACGTGGACGAACCTATTTCCAAAGGGGCGAGCATCGCGCAAAGGTAATTACAGTTGATTGATAATTACACTAGAAAAAACAATAACTTTGCAGCAACACAAATAAATAATGTTTCAGTAAAGGAACTATTCACTGGTTAGGTTAGCTTTACTGTTAAAGTACGCTACTGTTGATATCTTGATGTTATAGCAATGTTATTAAGTTTGTAGCGATGTAAGTTCAACAGTAAGCTAATGTTTTTATGCCAATAAGGCACTACTATGTCGCATGGTCACTTAACGTAGTAGTGAATATAAACTAATGTCCCCACCAAACCTCATTAAAAAATGTAGCAAAAGCTACTGGCATGAAGAACTAGACTACAAATTTACTAACATAACTAAATATTTAAACTAACAATACTGTATGTGCACTTTAAGGTTGCCATATCACCGGATTTCCACGGAGATTGCCGGATTTTTAGGGTAAAAGTATATAGCTCCGAGGAATTTCCGCAAATAACGAGAAATCTCTTTTTCAAATTTAAAAAAAAAAGTTATTTAACGAAATTTTCTGTTGAAATCGTATTTAGCAACGGAAATTGATTTACGTTTACAACTTTATCGTCATGGAATTATTGCCAAAGCTAAACACACTCTTTCTCTCTGTAGACTCTGACGTCAATTATTTGTTACTCTTTCCTTTTTTCGGCGGAAAATTTTGTTAGCTTTCGCCTTTATTCGCAGTTGTCGATCGCTGAAAATGTACGAAGATTTACGGCGCCAAGGACCAACGGAACCGAACCAAGATCAGCTGTTTTGCAGCCTTATTATACTGAGGCTGACTAGGGATTTCCACTTGACAAACATCGATGTTATAAATCGATACTTGTTCATCGATGTACTTAATGTTCTTTTGTTATATGATTCGCGAAGTCTTTGTTCAGGGGAATGTATTAAAATAATTTAAAAGCAAAAGTATACAGTAATTAATTAAAAAATCTCTAGTTTGACAATTTAATATACTTTAGTTGGTGAAAGATTTTCTGTGTTGATCAATGGATTTCAGCTGATTTAAATTATAATTAATTTCCACACTGATTTTTAGATACGGTTTGTTAAAACAAGTCATATTGGGCTTATAATAATTTATTAAAAATTAGATCTCTTTTACATTACCCCGTTACCTAATAATTTAATTAATCAATGGGCAGTTTAAAACTGTTGTTAGCCTACATTAAAAGCAATAAAAGCTGAGTTAAGAGTAAACTGATACAGATAGCGCCAATTAGGATGGAGTGCGAAGAGGGGGTGTGCAAGTCTCCTACGCCGGCTCCCACCACATTTCCCCTCTCGCGGCGGAATACAGTCAGAGCCGCCTGCCCTATCTAATTCATGTCTGCTATGTAGTCGTGTTGATTGTATATCAACACTTTTTGGTAGTGACTGTACTGAAGACTCGCAGTGAGTAGGAGAGGGTAAGACGTTACAGCGCATGCTCAAGTGACGCTTCACGCTACTTGGCACTATCTGTACTAACATTTTTCTGGTGAGATGATTGGTCCTAATTTTATAAAAAGCTTAAATTAAATTACGATACTGCTTTTGACCATATATGCTTTTCAGCTTACATTTTGTGGTGTTTTAAATTTTATATGTTATTACTGCAACACATGTTTTGTGTGATTTGCAATTTAAATATAACAACAAATAATAAAAACATTTCCTACTAAATTTTCTATAACCTTAAATGTACATATTTTTAAATCCCCCTAAATTTTGAAAATGTAGGCATAACAATAGGAATTTATTTGATTCTATATGAATTTTGTATGTTATAAAATTAATTTAAAGGAGTTTTTTTGTAACAGGTACTTCATTTTCGAAATTCCCCAGATCCCCTTTCCTCCCCAAAGCCCCCCGGTCAGATAGCCAGTTAAAATCTCCTCTTTCTCCCATACTATCATATTATGGCAACTCTATGTACACTCAATACACTCCACTGTACGTTGTCAGTCAAGTTACGAATATTAGGTTGGCACTACAGCCACTACTGTACCCCACACCCCACCTTATCTAAAGTCAGTCAGTACAACATCGTTTTATAATTGTGTACATTTTTGTTTTATTTATTCTTCCTATCAAGCTAATTAAATGCCTATATAATATTTGTATCGCTTCACTGAAAAATAATAAACTTTGCTGAGAAATACAGTTACTTTAAGTATTTTAAAATATGGCCTTAAAGAAGAGGGGCACCTGCTTCCCTCCCCCTTCCAAACTTAAATCCTGGTCATGAGAGTAATTGCCCTGTGTGTTTCAGTATAACTAAAATCCTTGCAAGGTTAGTTAATGTAGTGGTAAACTTTATACTAATATAGTTATAACACTACAGTAGTTAAGATTGTAATTACTATATACAGTATTTTGTTGATTGATGCGATAGTTATTTTTTTATACAGAAATAAAAGTGGCTTAGTATTATTAGAATATTATTAATTTTAGTTAGAAAATTATTTAGGCTTAGAAATATCACATATATTATTTCTCAAGGACATTTTTTTGTCGGTACGCCATAACTTCCTTAATACATCATCAAATTACTTGAATGAGGCATTATTTTAAAGCTTTCCTTAACCGCTACACCGGAAAAATATACAAAATACAATTATATGAAAAATAAAAAAATATTAATAATAATAATACAGAATCTGAAAGTAGCAGTGATGTAAGATAAAGTAAGTTGTAGGGATATGTTCCTGGCGTTGGCAACACTGATGATAACAATACTCAGCTGGAGAGTACCAGTAGTGTGTACTTTAATTAAGTGGGATTTAAGTAAGTTAGAATGCGAATGCTTCGCACGGGTCAGCTAGTTAGTTTTAATTTTTGTTTTATTTATTCCATAAATCAAATTTTACAAACAAAATAATTCGACCACTCAGCTGGACCGCTGACTTGAGTTGAGCAAATTTCCAAAATTAAGTTTATATGCCTATGATTTAGGGTTTCAACCAACAATTTTCGAAATAGGTCTACTCACGAAGGCGTTGAACAGCTGTCTGTGTGTACGCAATATATTAGTAGAAATTGTTTGCGCCTAGTGGCCTCGCGAGTTTGCACCTCTTGGTTTCGAACCGGGTACTTGTATGGTATTTTACGTTTTGGTCGATTTTGGGGGAACCAAGCGAGCTATAAGGTCGCGTAAAAATCAAAATGTGCAGAATAACATCCTACATTTATATTTTTAGAAAAAACTTTAAAAAAAAATAATTCTCGTAGTAAAAATCTCAAAAAATTGTTACTTCCGGTTAAAAAACGTACTTCCGGTTTTTGGATTTTTTTGGCTAACCAACTCGTCCGAGCGACATAGAAAACCTACACGTGTACCAAATTTGAACCAAATCGGACTTAAAATGCGGCCGCTAGAGTGCGAACACATATATACATATATATGTATATGAATTTTAATGACACCCCAAAACGTGTTCTGGGGAACATGATCGGTACTCATTTGCTACTCCCGACCGTGGGTCTCACAATAAGGGCCACTGCAATAGCTCATTTTTCCTATGGAAATTCGCTAAAAAAATAGGATACAAACAAATTATCATGTATGGATTAGTGGCCACGTAGACACGAGGCCTGTACGTGGGCACGAGTCGTGCACAACATAACTTTACAATCAAAATTATGAAAAAAGAAGAGAGAAGAAAAAAAGAAGAAAAACATTTTAAAATGTACAAGAAATCATAAATAGGTCATCATCAGAACAACAACGTCACTGCTGGGCCTACACCAAAAATACCCTTACAAAGAATCAGAAGTAGAACGCAAGATAAAAATTTAAAAAAAGAACGACGAATAGGCTTAACATAACTTTATACATATTCCGAAAAAATTACTCACAATAATCCCTCCCTACCTCTCCTAACCATACAGAAACTTGCTTTTTATAGGCCTTAACTTCTTAATTTTGAAAAAGTCTCAGGTTTTTTGGAATATTGCGGAAAATCATCTGTGAAACGTAATATGAGTTAGTCGTGGGTACAGATCTATAAAGCCTGTCTGTTCTTATACCCATTGATTGATAATGACGAGTAGAATACGAATGACTCGAAATAGAAAAAATGAAATTGGAATTTGAAAGAGTTTAAAAAAAAGTTGTCTTAATGTTGTTATTGCTGCCGTTAGTAATTGTTGTAAGTGCTTGGTTAGTACAAGGTTAGTCAATGCTTTATACTACTGTATTTGTACTTATATTAGTAGAAATCCTTTTGATAAAACGCAACACAAAATATTTAGTAAATACTGTACAACCAGTTATCGAGATATTCTGTTATCAGCGAAATTCCATAGGAAAGATGAGCTATTGCAGTGGCCCTTATAGTGAGACCTAAGGTCGGGAGTGGTAAATGAGCACCGATCATGGTCCTCAGAACACGTTTTGTGGTATCATTACTAATTATATATGTACATAATTATAATGTACATATAATATGTGTCAGAACACACATAATATATATACTGTATGTGTGTGTTCGCACTCTTGCGACCACATTTAAAGTCCGATTAGGTACACACGTTTGTTGTCTCGCTCGGACGAGTTCGTTAGCAAAAAAAAAAACCCAACAACCGTAAGCACGTTTTTTAACCGGAGTTAACTATTTTTTGAGATTTTTCCTACGAGAATGAACATTTTTTAGAGTTTTGTCTAAAAAAATAAATGTAGGATATTATTCTGCACATTTTATTTTTTTACGCTACCTTATAGCTCTCGCTTGGTTCCCCCAAAATCGACCAAAACGTAAAAGTAGGCCTACTATAAAAGCACGTGGTGGATTTTATCGTGTGGACATCTTCTGATCCGAGGCCGATGGGCGCGTTTGTACGCTGCAAGTGAAGTGAAGCTTCCGAGGCTCAGGTTGAGGTGCAAACACGCAAAGCGAGTGGGACGAAGGAGCGCGTTGGTCGAAGCCGGTGGCTAGGTGCAAACAAATTCTACGATATTTCGTTCACACAGGCAGCTATTCTGCGCATTCTTGAGTAGTCCAATTTCCCAAAAGGCGGTTGAAAGCCTAAAACGTATAAACTTAATTTTGGAAATTCGCTCAACTTACGTCAAATGTTCAGCTTCGTGGTCGAATACTTCTCTATATACATAACTTCAAAATATTATAACCCACAAAAATTCCTGTTTTATTTAAATAAATGCATTCGTAACCACACCAAGCGTGAAGGTTTTTTGTACGACCTGAACGAAATAGTCAGTAAGATATAGTGCAGAGTAAGACTCATGGGCGCCCATACCTATGGGCAGAGGGGGGCCACAACCACCCCCCTAGCCCCAGGGAAATTAAAATATGTATATTATTAATTATCGTCAGGTATTTTTCTTTAAAGAGATTAGCACTAATATGTGTTTTAAATGTTATGTGCCGTTTGATTTTACATATACTTATTTTGTTTTTTTTACGATAGTTCAAGCATGAGCTGCTGGGTCACTACTTGTGTGGCCTCTAGGCGTGTTATAGGTCCTTGTGTATTCACTGACGGTGTAAAGGTACAGAATCAATGCTGTGTGGGTTAATATTTCAAATTTTAAAAGTTTTCTTGGGGAGGTAAAAAATATCCCTGGACTCCTTTTGCCGAAGGAGGGGAGGGTACTCCTTAACACGTTCACTGCTACGCAAATTTCGTCTTTCCTACGCTAGGAGCTGACCTTTTATTTTTTATATTTACTGTCTAAGTTAGTAGAAATTGCTTTATTTTTTATTTTTTTTAACCTTTCTACGTAATAATCACTAATATTTTAAAGCGTACGTACATGTGCGTCCATAGCACATAGTCTTAAAATTGGTGTGCGAAACACACAATGCTCTGTGTATTGAAAATACTCCCAATACGGGGTTTGGCGTGCGAAGCACGCAATGCATTGAGTATTGAAAATACTTAAAACTCTGAGGTTGGCGTGCGAAGCACGCAATGCATTGTGCATTGAAAATACTCCCTATAAGGGGGTTGGCGTGCGAAACACGCAATGCTCTGTGTATTGAAAATACTCCCAATACGGGGTTTGGCGTGCGAAGCACGCAATGCATTGAATATTGAAAATACTTAAAACTCTGAGGTTGGCGTGCGAAGCACGCAATGCATTGTGAATTGAAAATATCCCCAATACGGGATTTGGCGTGCGAAGCACGCAATGCACTGTGTATTGACAATTAATTGTCCTAACATTGGGGTTGGCGTGCGAAGCACGCAATGCATTGTGTATTGAAAATATCCTCAATACGGGGGTTGGCGTGCGAAGCACGCAATGCATTGTGTATTGAAAATATTCCCAATATGCGGGTTGGCGTGCGAGGCACGCAATTCATTGTGTATTGAAAAAATTCCCAATATGCGGGTTGGCGTGTGAAGCTCGTAATGCATTGTGTATTGAAAATACTCCCAATATGGGGATTGGAGTGTGCGTCGGCCGCTTCTCATAGTATACAGTGTCAAGCTCACATGTGCGTCCTTAGCAGTGAACGTGTTAAGGGAGGTACCCAGTCTAGCCCCCCCCCCCCAGAAAATATCAGAAGGGCGCCCGTGGAGTAAGCTACCTTTAAACCCATACATATTTATTTTAATTGAGCTTATTTGATTACGCTCCTTTCACAATGACCCGGTTTTGGACGACCGGCAAAAATCCGACCGGTCAAATTATTTTATTTAAACAAAGAAGAATATGAGATCTTTCACACTCTCCGGCAACGACATTTTGCCGGTGCTGAGGCGAGTACCGCCACTGGATTGGACGGTGCCGGTTATAAACCGTCCGGCGGGTTTCTTGGTAGTGGTCACGTGTTTAGTCGGTCGGCAGATTTCGACGATTTCACCCACAAGCCATTAAAAAGTGAATTGTTATTTCACAATGGCTGAGGTCGACATTGATTTTTGTTAATTTCCTTGATTTAAGCTAGACCTGTCCTCGGGGATAAGCACCTATATGTCTTTAAAGACAGGAATGCCACACAAAAAACTTGGCGTTGTGTGAAGTTTTTATTGCAATAAAGCCGATGCCCTTGATTACAAAGAAAAATCGGTCTGAAAATATTTCGATATTTTGGCCTATGTTGTAAGCTTACTAATATTTATACTAGCTGGCCCGATCTGGCTTTGCACGGATAGACAAATTAAAGTTAAATGTATATTAACAAAAAATATATAATTATCAATAAATTAATATATTACACTATTTATTTCTTATAGGGATTTTTAGTAACTTTGCCCCCCCCCCCCCTTCTCCCCAAACCGACCGATTTTTGCCGGTCAATGTGAAAAAACAATACATTTTTGGTCGACCAAAACCGGACAGTGTGAAAGAGCAGCCTTTGCCTTAGACAGCCTTAGGCCTATTACTAAAAATAATTAAATGAAACACCAAACCCAGTGGAATTCAACAGTACTAGCCAATTCTTTAATATTATTTGTGTTTAAAATAATGAGTACATTTGAAACAATTTGGTTCTACGGTTCGCACAAGACGTCGACAGTGTGGTTTTAACAGCGTTTCTTTCTCCGTGGCACCCATATCGGAGTACAGCTCCTGCAACGCCTCTTCCTTCGGCGGACGGATCTACGTCTACGGCTTCTACATCTGCGTCGCGAACGTCTCGTCCTCCTTCTAGACCTGCACTTCCTCTTGGAAGATCTCCTCCTCCTCCTCCTTCTGCTTCTAGACCTGCACTTCCTCCTGGAAGATCTCCTCCTCCTTTTAGCTCCGCACTTTCGTTTCCTAGAACGACGCCTTCTTTTACACGAACCTTTCAATTTCAGTATAGTAACCCCTTTGTTCAAACGATCCAGTACTAGGAGTTGTTTTTTCGATAGATCGCGTACATTCAGTTTGAACTTTCCGTCGCGTGTTTCTCTCAACATTTCTGCCTGCGTCGCTGTTTTCACGGCCTTCCTTATTTCGCCGGCGTTTAACCGTTTATTCGGAGCCATGGATCGGACGTAAGCCAGAATGTGCTTCATCGAGGTGCCTCTACTTTCCTTCAGGCCTTTGACCGCCGCACAGACCGCGTGAACTAACTTATTTTTTGTTACCATATTGTTCAACTGGTAATAACTATTAAATTTTGAACGAGAGCAGAATCGTCAACTGCTCATTGCACTGGAATTTTTAGAATGATTTGGTCACTATGGATATTTTGTCATTGTAATTTCCAACAATGTATTTTTTTAATTATTTGTTTAACCAGCTTTTCAATCATTTATTTAAGTTGATTGAGGAGCTATTTACAAAAAGTGCTTTAGTCAAAAAGTACAACTTTTCATGAGAAAAGAAAAACAATCTGACATTAACTGAGTCAATCATATGCTTTTAGTATTTTATCATTACATTCATAATACATTTTAAAACAGTATTTTAACAGTCAAAAGTATAGCTGTTGTTATTAATAACGGAAAATACATTTAAAAAATTATCGTTACACGCACAGTGGTTGTTTTTCTAAAGAAAGTAAGACTAAATTTAACATGTTACGATCTTTACAGCTATTTTTTGTTAAAAAATTAA